>JAUELF010260247.1:0-11392 GCA_031471495.1 Clinocardium nuttallii | reverse complement strand
CAACCTTCCATTCCGTTTATGTCTAACCGATTGTAAGTAATTGCATACTACAGGATATCACTGCACAGTCATGTATACTCATCTCGCAACCTTCCATTCCGTTTATGTCTAACCGATTGTAAGTAATTGCATACTACAGGATATCACTGCACAGTCATGTATATTCATCTCGCAACCTTCCATTCCGTTTATGTCTAACCGATTGTAAGTAATCGCATACTACAGGATATCACTGCACAGTCATGTATATTCATCACGCTCGATGCTTGCTTCCTGGATACTTGCCCAGTACTCACGCGCCGTTTGTGTGGAAAAATCCCTAACGCAGAAGCCTCTCATCACGGAATTCGAACCTGGGACCTTTGTTACAAGAGGCCGACGCTCTACCTTTGTATCACTATCTTCATTTATCGGTAGCTACCAATGTTTGACTGACGTGCCTGTGCACATCGACCACCGGGAGTTCCAGCATTACATGATATCTAAAGATATCGGAATATTAAATATGTTCTTAAAGAAATGTAAAATGAAATCAAACACAAACACACATTACTTTATACGAATTAATCATCGCTATACAAATGTGTCGGTATGAGCTCAGCTGTAGATGTATAGTTCAAAGTTAAACGTTTCTAGGCAAGGTAATGACGATAGGCATAAGGAATGATTAACATATCTAAAAGGTGTGACAACCTAGTGCGAACGTCGTGTAGCAAGAAATAAAAACGGGAGAGATATCCCCGGGGATTACATGACATGTTAGGTTGCCAACAGTACTATATATGCCTTTAAATAAAAACAGCAGACAGAACCTAATTTACCTCAATGAATCATACAGGACACAACTGAAATCCAACTACATGATTGTTGAATGGTACACATGTTTGATTTTCACAGATACGTATGCATATAGCCTAAGTAAACGCATTTATCATACAGATGATGGGCGGGGCATCAATACTAAACGAGCCGTGCCGTGAGAAAGCAGTTTTATGGCCTCTGCGTAATGTATCACCCATAAAAGCCTGCGCACGGGGATAGAGGAGTAGAGTAGAGTAGTAGAGGACTGATTCCCGAAACAGAAAATCCACAGGAGGCGAAAAGTCTTTAGGCTGATCCGGGTCGATACTTTACGCAGAGTGTTTATTTTCTCAAACAATGAAGACTGTTTGAAAAAAAATCCCACTAAGCCCATTCGTAGGCTATGACAATTAGGGTTTAGTTCTCGAAACAGCCGAACATCCAATTTATTCTCATCTATTCCCAAATACGTTTTGAAACAGCGCAGCATCTGTCTAATTAAACACGCGTGTGTGTGATGAAGTAGAGCTGTTTCGTCACGAACTCTATATACCTTAGAATCACGAGTAGTCGATGTGGTACGGGTTAATGATTTCCACTGCGTACTCCGCTGTTATTATAAAGATAGATGCACAGACATTACCGATAATTCATGTTACATACTATTCAAAGGAAATATACTTTGTAAGATATTGAAACAAATCGTCGTCATCTAATCGTCTTGTTTTGCTCGGTTGCATATACAAAGAACCACTAGCATCTCGCCAACACACACACATTTACGTAATGTAATGGCTAACATTTCGACAACACACACACATTTACGTAATGTAATGGCTAACATCTCGCCAACACACACACATTTACGTAATGTAATGGCTAGCATCTCGCCAACACACACACATTTACGTAATGTAATGGCTAACATTTCGCCAACACACACACATTTACGTAATGTAATGGCTAACATCTCGCCAACACACACACATTTACGTAATGTAATGGCTAACATCTCGCCAACACACACACATTTACGTAATGTTATGGCTAACATCTCGCCAACACACACATTTACGTAATGTAATGGCTAACATTTCGTTGTCATTTTGACTCGTTAAATGTGGTGTATAAAGTAAACATGGACCATTATCTGTCCGAAGAAGCATAATATTGTTTCGTTTGTGTAGAGCTGCGATAGCTCGGTCTGTTATCACGATGACTGTCAATTGGCGAGTCGCCATTACGGACAGCAGCTCGAATATGCGTTAAGTCCCTATAATATCCGTTGAATAAGCGGCATTAATATACAAACAATGTGCTATTTAGTTTTTGTTGGAGTGTAGCTAGTATCAAGGAATAATTTGATCCTTCCCGCGAGAAAACAAACATTATGGCATCTGCGTAATGTATCGAGCCAGATCAGCCTGTGCTGGCCGTCACATTTCGACCCAGGGGGATATATGTATAAGGTAATAATTCCTGAAACAGAAAATCCACAGGAGGTGAAAGGCGTCCCTCCGGGATAGCATACGCGGCACGCTGTTCCGGGCCGAAACGCAGAGGTCATACTGTTGGCTTTCTCGCGGTACGGCTCATGTGTTGTTGAGTAAACGTGCAATAACTGGAGTCAACAAACGTTAGGGGAACTTGTCACTGTGCTGTAACACAAATAACATTGAAAACTGCGTTAAGCCTATCACAACTCGTATACTTCTACCAGTTCTCGTATTAGTATGTCAACATTCAGAATGGTAACTAGTAGACTGAAGACTCGCTTTTAATATATACTGTATCAGTAAAGCTAATGTGAAAGTGCCAGGTAGAGTAAACTGGTATATATAGTGTAATGCAAGATCTGCTTTAAGAAACTTATAAGTTGTAGTTTTCCATTGCGAAGAGGGTTTGGGTACTTTAATTCGCTCGTCCTTGATTCCCTCTGCAATGTATAAGTACCGGAAGTGCCTTGATCTGGATTGTTGTTGTAATGATTTGTAATTGTTGTTGATGTTAGCTTGACCAATCAGTGAATTGGTTTTAGATCACAGGTGAATAGACCAATCAAATTGACTCTTTTCCAAACAAAGAAATCTTGTTTTCCCAGACTGTCTCGGAAACAATCTTTGATATCAACTTTATCCCTGTTCTCCAACCCCTTTTGTTTAAGAGACAAAAACGTTGCATTCACCAACTTTCTAAATGCCACTTCAGTCCATGCTCACATCTTCATGATTTTCATTTCCATATTTCCATATGTCAATGTCTACACTATTTCGTATTTATGCGGTTTTTCACCACATATATGTTATCGTATATGTTATTTATGACAGATATACTGTCATATGCATTCTTTCTTAATAAAATGCCCTTATTCATGCAACACAGTCTTGTTACATCTATACGTTTATATACATAGTTCGGCCGCCCGGTCACAGTTGTTTAATTAACCCGTTCCCTCATTTAGACACTTTTTGACGCCTCTGTAGCAGACGGCTTTTTGAAAACATAGTGACAAAAGAAGAAATTGCGTGCAATTTCTCCGTTTGCCACTATGTTTCCACTTATAGTCATAGGTTATCCATCCAATTATAGATATTTTCTATTTTTTAACGAAATATGTTCAAAGTCGTCTGCTGCAGAATTGTCTTATGAGGGAATGGGTTTATATATTGGCGCGGCGTGAGAAAGCATACAAAGTACATATGTTCTGCAATAGTTGCTCTTTTATAATAACTGTATTCCAAGGCAGTGATAGCGCTTCGACCTCTTACACCAATGGTGAAAACTTGTTCTGCCTATTGCACGAATACACTAACTTAACATGTATTTGTTTTACTATATCACAAGAATGCACACCAGCCTCATGAAATATGGCAAACAAAACACAATTCACTGTATGAGCCCCGTGTATTTTAGAATGAAAATCACTGTAGTAAGAGTACTGACTAAAGGAATCGCACATTCATGCATGTATGTAGTACACAGTGTCTGTTCCAAGGTGTCTCACCCGTCAGTGTAGAAGTTTGTTTAATTATACACATCAGTACGTTAAAGCACCGCTCCTTCCTGAAGACTTGCCACACCCTTTAACAAGAAATATCTTGAGAAAAGATAAACGTCGATCAATATGAGAAAACACTGAGAAATGGAACACTACCGAGCATACGTTACATTGCTGGGGATTACGATAGGCTCCCAAGGGGTCTATACGTTTCAATTGAATATAAATAACTGAAATCTTATCATGTTTCAAAAAATAATAAACATTTTGCTCTTAAATATTATATTTCATACGTTTTCACTGATTTTTTGTCACGGAAATTTATTTCTTAAGGAAAACAATTAAGGGTTTGTATGCAGAACATTTCCTTTTAAAACTTCACTTTATTAATGCCTCTCGTAGGATCGCCAACACAACTATGACACAATCAAAATGTTTAATTTCCTTTATTTGTTCGCTATTATTCATTAAATACAACCTTTGATTTGTCTACAATCTAGATCATTTATAAAACATCTAGGTCAAAAGTCACAAATGGACCTTGAGCTTAGGCCAACCAATATATTTTACCATACAGTGTCTGATTCAAGGGACGCGGCGTGTGTTTCATGCCAAAATGACAGTTATGCTAAAAAGAGGACGGTGTATAAATGATATATGAGACGTTCCAAGATAAATCCAACAGTGTGGTCTCGGCGTAAAGTATTGACCCTAATCAGCCTACGCATTCCTCGAAGGCTTACCAGGACAGATACGTTCCGCCTCTTGTGGATTTTCTGTTTCGGGAATCATTAATGTGTCCGTCCGGATTAGCCTGCGCTGGCTGATCGGGGTCGATAAATTACGCAGATAGCGTTATGTTGTTGTTCTCTCGGAAAGGCTCATATCCATATGTTATTATGTTTATGTATAGTTGAAGGCAAAGTTGGAAACTATATCTTCAAAAATTAACTGCTGCAAAAGGGGTCAAATGTACCTTACTTAATTGTGCGTTAGATCAGTATGCGCAGGCTGATCTGGGGGGTCGATACATTCCACATAGTCCATATTGTTTGTTTTCTCTTAGAACGGCTATATTTATCATTAATCTTAGTTGATGGGCAATATGCATTTTAACGAAACTTACATGTTCAGAGATGTCCTTTATATCTCCAGAGCCGGTACTCATAAACATACCCCATACATCCAGAAATCTATGTAATGCCCTTACATCTGTTATAATAAAAGTCCCATAATATTATCCAGACGACCTTATCGACCCCTACCATTTATTGCATCATATAGAACAGCGTTGTTAAGAACAGTCCATAAATAACATTGTTCTTCTGCAGACCAAAGACCCAGTCATTTGCTTACCTCAATGCTTAGCGAATTCACATATTATTATCAATTGTCGACGTTTGTTTATATTTAAGTAAGATTAAAACTCGGAGAGAAAATAAGGATATACGTGTATTCAAGTATTAACTTATACCATAGTCTGGCACGCTATTTAAAACAAGATTTAAAAAAAGAGAAAAAGATAAGCGTCGATCGATATGAGAAAAGCACTAATAAATGGAACATGCCTATGTTATTTGACTTTAATATAAAAAAAGGTTTTGTTAATAATCAAAACATCCAGTATTTTCCATGAATTATAAAATTAGAACATTGTTCTTTAGAATATATAGAATCGCTAACCGAGTGTAGCTTGCGTGTTGTTGTTTTTTCGTTGTTTTTTTAGCACCACGTGTCAGCCAACATTATGTAAACTCTCAGAAATTATTAAATAGTAAACGGAAACAATGGAACCAACTTGTTTATATCTTTGTCCCAGTATCTACCAACTACTAAATCAAAACAATAATATATGTTTTTACCAAAGGCTAATCGGCCATCTCCATCCAGCTTCAGTTTCTATAAATAGATTATCAAGGCCGAGAATACGTCACATGACTGGATTTTACGCGATGCTTTCAAGAGGTGTATTAGTTTCAATTGACGATAAATAACTGAAAACTTTTCATGTTTAAAAAAACAATGAATATTTTGCTCTTAGATATTATTTTTCATACGTTTTCACTGATTTGTGTCACTAACATTTATTTTTAAGGAAAACATTTAAAGATTAGTATGCACAACATTTCATTTTAAAACATCACCTTATAAGTGCCTCTCGTAGAATCGCCAACCTAACTATTAACCAATCTAAACGTTTCATTTCTTTTATTTCTTCGAATTTATTCATTAAATACAACATTTGATTGGTCTACAATCTAGATCATTTGTTTAACATCTAGGTCAAAACTGAATTTAGACAAAAATCGCCAATAAATGTATACTAGTATACACGACTTTAAAATGCAACAATAACGTGGACATTTGACAGATCAAACTAGTTTGCAATGGACCAAAATTCGAACATTTGTTATATCTGGCTGACAAGGAAGTTGGAGTAATTGATTTTCATTTGTTTTTGTTTTTTGTTTTGTTGTTTTTAGCTTGCAATGGCCCTATGATTTATCCTTATTCTGCATGAATCGTATTACCACCGATCTCGATTGTGAAAGGTTATTATAATATAATAATAATAATCATTCAATGTAAACGCAGTTTATCTTGCACCACTATACTTTCTTCTATTGGGCTACGTTGTTTGGAAATATTGCTTGTAGTGGTCCATTATATGTTAACAACTCTTGAATGTTGTTTAAAGTCGCATACAACAGAGCGGTGTTTGTGAGGTAACACATGCAACAGGATATTCTCCTCGGACGGCATCCTGCAAGGCGAAAACCACTACAAGAAAGTTCCGTATTGTGGCAGGAGAAATAACGAACGAAAGGGCAATTGATGCAGGGGTGTATTCATACTGAAAGGTCGAGTGCTAGCCGAATAAACAAATACAATTACAGCTTTTACTTGGCGTGTGCCGACGTCTAATTTAATTTCGTTACAGCTGCAAAGATATAACATATGCTCTAACACAGACAACATACAACACATAGGCCATGTATTTGTTGAATGGATATATAATGTTAGTGTATATTGCTTGAAATTTCTAATGTGTATAACACAAAACCTACACCCTTTAGATATATTACAGTTCGTGTATGTCGCTTTTATCACCAACACTATTGTGTAGTTGTTAATGTTAGTTATTTCAACGATAAAACTTTAACCATCGTGGTAGGTCAAACCAACCATTTCTAACGTGCATACTCATTTTGACGCATCTTAACTTTATCCTTTTAGCACAATGCTTCCAAATACACGTACTGTCATTTATATTGAAGTTCAAAAGTATGTGTATACATAAGTATGTGTATACATATGCGACTGGCAGCAAGGAATGCTGATATGTCATCCTAATTCATTTAAAGTTGACAGCTCCACTTTTTGCATTGATTGTAAAGTAAGTCCATACAACCTTTAATATAATATTACAGTAATGATAACCAGTTTGATCAGTGGAGAATGTACAGCATATGTTTTACCATACTGAATGTAAGACATTTTCTTATATAAAGGTACTACTTGTGTTCGTTATAGATCAGTCTCGATATATACCATGCGTATATTCAAACAGTACTCGTACCTAGTTTGTGACACATTTTGGTCAACAGTAATAATAACTAAATATGAGCTTCACAACTTTGTTCTTTCATAGGACGATACTACATAAATCATAGACACTATAGCACGCGTTAGCCGCGTTAGCCTGCATTGGAATGATCTAATTCATTTTTCGGGGGAAGCCATGCACGAGACGTCAAATTGCGTGTGAGGTGCAGCAGTTAATCGACTTTTATCGTCTGTAATAATAAAAGGTCATTCAAACACAGACACCAAGAAAAACCCGTTTGTGTCCCAGAATCAATGGCGCCTTTTGTGTACAGGATACCAGTTTCTGTGAACATTGTTCTTTCCGGGAACCAGATCGCAATCAAGTTTACTTGTCCAATGCTATTCTAGCGTTTTATGAAATATTCGACAGCATTACTGTATTTTTCTAGTTATTTTTGTTTACTAACTCTCGTAAAACGATTTCGTTTGTTTATTTACACAATATTGTTTGTAACGTACAATGGCCAATGTATATGAAATTTATATGGTGCTTTGTATAGTTTTTGTTCCTGTGTACTTTTTTGGCGATATGAATTCATTGTTAGCGATATGAATTATGTTTAAGCGGCATGAAATTTATTTTGGCGATATGAATTCTATTTTGGAGATATGAATATTTTGGAGATATGAATTCTATTTTTGAGATATGAATTCATTTTTTGATATAGGAATTCTATTTTGGCGATATGAAATTTATCTTGGGGATATGAAATCTATTTTGGAGAACAAAAAGTAATACAAAACACGATGTAAAACCCCTGCGATTAGTTAAGGAAGATACTGTTTTATGTCATGCACCAGCTGTTGTTTGTAGCATCAGGTCTTTGTCGAAATGATACTTGACTGATCTCCGAAATTTACAGTGACATTAAAAGTGTCAAAAATAGTTTATGCATCGGAAGCAGAGGACGAACAAACGTAAACGTCAATTGATCGTACTGTAGCGGTACATATTCAATTTTACACGATTGAACAATGCTATTATGCAGTCGGTTTAGGTCAACGCAAATGGACCTATTGTCTAAAGTCTATATGCATTGTTCGCACAACTAGATTGTTAACAGTTAACGGATACGGAAGCTGGTCGAAAGGCTCTAGCAATGGGTATGAAAGACAGACGCTGGTTCTTTTTAACATTATACATTACTAGGCATATATGCTTTCAAAGATTCAATAACAAAATTAGTGTGAATATCATGTAGTTTTCCAGTGTAAAAAGTTCAACGAAATCAGACTGCATTTCCTTTAAACCTAGTATAAATCTTGTACTAGTATTACTAGTTTATACAGGTAACTTGAATCTTATTACCCATTGCTAATAAAAAAAAATAAGCACACTACGTGTACATGCTATTGAAAGAGTTTTAGTTTTAGGGACAGTTTTCTGAATTAAATAAATGGATTAATATACTACTATGTACTATTGGCCGGTGGCCTAAGAACTTTTGAGTAAAGATGTGTCCTTGTCATAATAGTACCAAGCCATATATTGGCACAATGTGTGTCTGAGACACATTACAGACTGGTCTGGGGTTCACTAACGTTATATACGAGCTTTCGTTTTGGAAAAAAGAAAACATGATATCAACTCCAAGCGCGTCATTCATTTTATTGCGTGTCTGTTACAGACAAAAGTCGACATTTATTGTCTGCAATATTATCCAAATACCATTTATTTTCAGACAAGGGGGAACGCTACGTGCGGGGATCCTTTGTAGAACACATTGGATGCCGTCTTTACTCTCGGTCAAATACTACACATACAAACTGTTTAACCTTTTCACACAGACCTGCAGCAGACGCAGTTTTAAACAAATTTGGCTAAACTAAATAAAACCATATTTAGGAATATGAACCTTAGCGTAAATAAAACACATGTGGTACAAGGACATACTACCGCATCTATGCTTACGGATCCAAACCTTTGTGGTACAAGGACATACTACCGCATCTATGCTTACGGATCCAAACCTTTATTGTTTATAAGGATGTCCGTAACACTTTCCCAATTACAACAAGATAGCAGCAAGCGAATTTGAAATCTTCTAGGCAAAAGTATAGAAAATGTCTTAACATGATAGTTTATTTATTGAATGTAGTTGAAATTATTGTGGCAAAAGAAGAAATAGCTCACTTTGAGGCGCCAGCAAGCGTCTTTATGTGGAAAAGGGTTAACATGCTATGACTAAATGGCGAACAAAAAAATAGACTGTACAACTACGCTGGCTGACCTCGCTATACGCAGGTCGTAAATGTCTAACGGTGGGGTTTTGTAAATCGACGCTCACTTATTCTGTTCTTGTCTCCAAATAATTCCGACATAATTCGTATTATTACACATTTAACGACTTGTCCTAGCGCGTTTTATTGACAAAGTTACAGAGTGAAATGACAATTAGTGTTAACAATGCTAGTCCAAAAACGGTTATACAAAATACATTGAAAAGGGTTAATATCTTCGATCCATTGTATCTATTAAAGTGTTTCGAATGTGCTGGATCAGTCATTTAATTGAGAGTAGAAATACATGTATGTCGTTTGTATCTCATTTGTATAGCTATATTTCAATCCAACAAATTAAGAAGAACTACGCAATAATCTTTTCTTAATCATAATACAAAAACTAATTTGAAGCACATTTAGAATAGACACTTTCAATTATGATACACTTGTCATGTACATGTATAAACAGTGTGTGTCATTCAATTCGTTATAGCTATTGGTCATATAATACATGGAACAGAAGCCCGAGTAGTGACATTGCACTACGATCAATAGTTTCTTTTTAAATCTATAAAACTGTACATCTTTATAAATATGTATGTTTTTAAACTTTCTTAATAATGAAAAGTTTGGATTCATCCCGTTTTAATTTCGTATGCATACTGAGTAATTAATTTATTTTTTATTGTGACATGTGCCAACAATTCATAATTTAACAATAACGTACATTTAAGTCACCGGAGAATATATGTTACATTATGTATCATACACATATACATGGCCTGTATACATAATATCGTGATCTGACGTTCAACTGTCCTTATAAATAGATCTGAAAAAGTGTTTTCAAAAATAATACACTGCAGTATGTGTACCCTTTTCCTTGCTTTGTGAATATATTTCTTTTAAACAATGGAATGAAAGTTTCAGAAATATATGTTTATTCAATGATTTGCATGGTGTCATTTAAATACGATGTCATTTTTCTCGTATTTGCAACCAACACTTATATCGGTGTTGCGTACTGTCTTATGCACGAGTAAATAACTTTAATTTCATAACAAGATTGACCTGCATATTCGTACATTCTAATCATATTATACACTATTCGAAACTGTTCCCTTTATTGATATGTGTACGGACCCGTTTACGTAAGAACTTCAGGGATCATACAATAATCATTTCTCACATACAACCAATCTGCAGCGGACGAATTTTAAAATTATATAGGCATAAATATGGAAACCTGCAATTCTTGTAACAAAAAAAAAGTAAAATTTATTTGGCTTTTTTAATCACAATAATTTCAAAATTCGTCTAGTTCGAAAACCTACAAATCGACTACGCGTTCGTAAGGATCTACAGCGGACTAAGGATTTACCGCTCAGTATCCTTGGACACAGAACGAAATGTTGCTGAAAACAGAACTCGTGGGTCAATTCATTTCAACTTCATAGGGTTAAACTTACATGGACGGACTGTGATTGTATTATAAACCTGTTATCGGAGAGAGCTCTCGACGGAAAACCAATTGTGTTGTTTACTGTTTCAATTATCATAAAACGTTCTACGCTCGTAAATACGTAATAAAACATACAAAACCATTTTAAAGCGTGGATTACTCCAGTCTCAAATGTTGTTCCAAATACTTAAAGACACAATAGGCGTAACTGCAATGTGATGCTATGTCGGACCGTATTTGGTACAAAAACGAATATGGTACAAATGTACCATATTCGGCCGAATATGGTACAAATGTAC
>JAUELF010260236.1:0-11393 GCA_031471495.1 Clinocardium nuttallii | reverse complement strand
ACAACCTACTGCTGCTGCTGCCATTACCGCCTCCGTCGCCGCCGCCGCCACCACCAAAAACCACAACCTACTGCTGCCATTACCGCCTTCGCCGCCGCCGCCACCACCAAAAAACACAACCTACTGCTGCTGCTGCCATTACCGCCTCCGTCGCCGCCGCCGCCGCAACCACCATAAACCACAACCTACTGCTGCAATTACCGCCTTCGCCGCCGCCGCCACCACCAAAAACCACAACCTACTGCTGCTGCTGCCATTACCGCCTCCGTCGCCGCCGCCGCCACCACCAAAAACCACAACCTACTGCTGCTGATGACCTCCTCCTCCTCATTCTACTATTACCACTACTTATTATCATTGTTTTTGTTGTTGTTCTTATTATTATTACTTTTATCATAATATTATCATTATTATTATTATTATTATTTTATTTTGATTATTATTATTTTTTATTTGTTTTAATTATTACGTTTTTATTATCAAATGTATCAAACAGCAATGTCATCGACAAAATCTGTGAGGAATATAATTCTCTTGTTTACCGCCATTTTAGTCAATCATATATGTCACAGTTTAAAACTGTGAAGGATAGGATCCTATTTTTCCCAGACCTGTGAAGAATATGATCTGGGAATAATAAGGTCCTACAATGCTTTCTGGCAGTGTTTAAGCTATACAGTTGAACGGGATGCTCTTTTATATACATGGTGTTCTCCGAGAATAAATCTACCATATTGTTATAGAGTATTAACAGATGAAACCCACACATCATAAATAACGAGCAATATCTCCTATTGCCACAGTATTTTCAATACAATACAATATATTTATTTTGATGCAGATAATAACATTATAAATAAAGAATAGCTATGAGAAATAGTATACATCGGGTGGTGAACCATACATCGTTGTCAGAGGGCAACAACACGTGTAACATTTAACAGAATATAAGAAAGAAAGTGAGAATTAGAGAGAAAGAAAGAAATAGTCTAACTGAATGGTAAATAGAAGTATGGTTTATAATTTATATGTTGATGTTGGTATAAACGACAGCTTGTGTCTATCACTAAGCTTGTTTTGTGATGTTTACAAACGAAAACTAGGGTTAATGGGAAAAAAGGGTTAAGTCTGCCCAAACGTAAGTGTCCGGCGATGTAGTTGTAATGGTTCTACAAACGAGGATAATTGACCACTATGACGATACTCTAGTTTATTTCTCATTACATTAGCGGACGAAGGCTCATGGCTTGTTTGATTTTCTCCGACATGGACAATTTCTACGACTATAATGATGCTATTTACGCAACCCTTGCTGTATCGGTCTGACACTTCTAAGTGAAATTGAACGGTCTAACAATCCTCTCTCCAAAACGTTTTGCGAAAAGTGCTGACAATTTATTGGAAGTTTTATTGCACCATGGCACTGAAAAATTCCTTCGGAAATTTTGAATCAATTAACTATTTCCCACATACAAGAGATCTGTATAAATCGACTTTAAAAACATCTGGAAAAATCAGTGAAAAGTCTCGATAAGCGAAGTAAAATGATCAAATGAAGTTGCCATAAATATAAAAAGAGAAATTGCTCCTTGTGAGTAACTTCCCCTTTTCTCACTATGCTTTGCTGTATATGCGTCTATATATGAGAAAGCGTTAATAAACAAGACTCGAAATAAACTTACCGTATATGTACTAAGTGGTTAACCGTTAAAAACATGTATGTATCCGAATTATTTCAGAAAGCAGCCTCTTGAAACTATGTAAACATATTGTTTTATAAGTGAAAAAGATAGCTACATTGTTGGGTCTTTAAATAAGCTGTGTTTGGACTTTCTTGTCAGTTTAAAAATCCGTTCCTTGAATTGTAAAAAACTTGTAGGAATGTATGCTTAACAACAAAAAAATCTCCACGTCAAAACCTTACTTATATGATAATATGTTTAATTCGGTTTCATCCATGCCATCGGCCAGCCAGTAGCTCCGTCCCAGATTGTGTTCTTGACACGTAGGTCAAATGACGCCAAATGAATCCAAGGCCTTGCTGATCTACCAAATAGGCCCTTAATAAACTTTGTTTGCGTAGAAATGAGTGAATACCTTCACAATAATGCATTGAATATATAAAATTTAGTTTAAGTTCATTATGCATGTGTATATGATGTACTTGCAATGATTGATTTGGTCATTGTTAGTATTTTGACCTTGTATAAAGATATTGTGGCCTAAAGTCATTAAATTGTGAAAATATTTGTTTCGCAAATGTGTATGTATCTACCTGGCTATATGAAGCGCGAATACAATATTCATTTCAGAGAACTGCGTTTGTTTATTAAAACAAAATACTTATCATACTTGGATTTCACTAAACAATGTTATTTTTTTCAGCGGACGTTACATGAATCGTATTACCGTCAACGATTGCATTAATACCGTATGACTTTAGTCATGCAAGTTGCGGCGACTGTCAAACAAATGCAGCGTAATTATGAGAATGTTCTCTTTAGGTCACACTGTTCTCTTTAGGTCACACTGTCACAAAGTTTTCTTTAGGTCACAATGTTCTCTTTAGGTCACAATGTTCTCTTTAGGTCACAATGTTCTCTTTAGGTCGCAATGTTCTCTTTAGGTCACAATGTTTTCTGTATGTCACAATGTTCTCTTTAGGTCACAATGCTCTTTAGGTCACAATGTTCTCTTTAGGTCAAAATGTTCTCTTTATGTCACAATGTTTTCTTTAGGTCACAATGTTTTCTTTAGGTCACAATGTTCTCTTTAGGTCAGAATGTTCTCTTTAGGTCACAATGTTTTAGGCCACATTGGTCAAAATGTTCTCTTTATGTCACACTATTCTCTTTATGTCACAATGTTTTCTTTAGGTCACAATGTTTTCTTTGGGTCACAATGTTCTCTTTAGGTCACAATGTTCTCTTTAGGTCACTTCTTTAAGTCACAATGTTTTCTTTAGATCACAATGTTCTCTTTAAGTCACAATGTTCTCTTCAAGTCACAATGTAATGTTCTCTTTAAGCCACAATGTTTTCAAAAGTCGTCTGCTGAAGATGCGCAAAACTGCAGGTAAAAAAGGGTTGATGAAAGAATCAATCTTGGTAATGAACAACTTCTCCTTTTGCCACCATGTTTTCAAATACCCACCGCTTCAGATGCGTCAAAGTGCATCAGCTGGTTGGAACGTGTTAATAAAAAAGAACCTCCGACTGCGCGGGTAAAGCGATGTATTTCCTAACAAGGGTTCGCGCAAAAATTCAATAACCGTCACTCTGCGAATTCTATAAGGGACTTAATAACCATTTAAGATGTCTGGGGAGGAGTAAATTGCTTGTGGTTCGTGCGAAGGCATAACTAGAAAATATGTCTTTACCAATTACTTTATTGCACAAACGGGACCCCGAAAACACTCGTGGTAGAATTAAAAAAAGGTGTTATTGTTGAAATAAGCTAGATAAATGTCTTTGGGAGTAGATCTTTTCGCATATATTGCTGTTAGAAAAGAATTAACATACTGCTATGGAACTTAATGGGATGATTATTAGACAAAACAAATATGGACAGTGTACTTAAGTTATACACTTTATCTTATTATCTTAACAGATAAAAATCATATTGCTTTGACTTTAACTAATCCCGTCTTCTCTAACATAATTATATTTCTAAAGTTCTTATGTCAATCAGAGATATGTCTATTAATTAAGCGGCACCTACGAAAACCAACCTTAATGCTTTCCGAACTATGACAATTATGCAGCAGACTACATTCAAAACTTATTGACACACAATATGAACGATCTCAATAAATGAGAGTTTTACTATTAAATAAAATTGAAAACATTGTGGCAAAATGAGAAATTGCTCGTTTTGAGCAATTTCAACCTTTGTCACAATGTTTTCAAAAATTGCCTTTTTCAGATGCGGCTAAATGCGTCTACAAGTGGGAAAGGGTTATCGTAATTAGTGTGAGAACAAGGCATGTCTTCGCATCCAAGCTAAGGATCTAAATTGATATCGCTTTACATTAATTGACTAATTAGCGAATAGTGCAGAGCTATGCTACATGGTCATATTACATATCCATGGGCTGTAAGAATACTAAAAGACTTAATAGCGAATAGATAAGACAGGCATCATACTGTGATGATGCGCTGCTTGGTCTGGATCGTAAATACCTAACGATTGGTTTTCACCGAACGCCGCTCCATTATTGTTTAACCCTATCCCTCAATACATTTTTTTGCAGCAGACGAATTTGTATAGATCATATTGACGAAAACATGAAAAATCTCAATGAATGGGAGTTTAATAATTAAAAAGAGTTGAACATATTGTGGCAAAATGAGAAGTTGCTCATGTTTAATGTCACTGTTACTAACTTATTATATTGTATGTCATATTTGTTTTAATGAGGGCCCCAATGAAGATTGGTATTTATAACCAAGTGGGCTCATAAAGAACTTGAAGAATGTTTTCAAAAGTCGTCTGCTGCAGATGCGTCAAAATGCGTCTACAAGTGGGAAAGGTTTGATATATAGGAATTATGTACACTGGTTTTGGAATACTCGTTTATAAATAAATACATAATTATATTAATCTGTTTGTGTTTTACTTTGTTTCTTAATTAACCATTGAACATGTAGATGGTGCTGCTATAATGAAGGCATTTTCATTCACATACTTAACACAAATTTAATTTTTCATTTAAATGTCCGTGTGAACCACAATTATGAGAAACACAAATGTTGTTCTACGTGTTCTTCTCTTAATAGACGATTTAAGGAAATCACCTTTAAACGTTATTTGTAATCGTTATAAGTTAAAACTATACATGTTATAGTATACATTGTAGCAGTGATCACTCTTTAAATAAAAGATATTCACTGTAGAACATATACAAATTAACGGAAATATACCGCATTCAACGTTTTTTATGAAAAGTGCCTTTTAATTTTTAAATCATTTATTAATTGTTCCCTCATAATTCAATGCAAGTGTTGTTATTGTTGTTTGACGGTCGCTTACTCTGATAGCTTGATATGGGCATAAAGCCAATATGTAAGTCCGAAAGATTGCCATTCTACTGACAACTTACTTAGTTGTCTTATGAGTTGGACAATGGAAGCAATGTGACACATGACGTCATATAACTATTTCCCACATACAATAATTCTGCACCAGACGACTTTAAAACATATTGACAACATTCCGAAAACTCTTAATAAATGAGGGTTCAACTATTAAATAGAGTTGAAAACATTGTGTCAGTGTTATCAAACGTCGTCTGCAGTAGAGGCGTCAGAAAGCGTATGTGTGTGGGAAAGGGTTAAAGTGATAGAAGACTGCTATGTGTGGGTTTTTTTAGTTATGCAAACACTGCCACATGTAACCTATATCACGTACTGGTTTTTAAAAAAATTCATGTATATCAATATGTTTGTATTTCTAGAACCAATTCGTCTCTGCAACAGACTATACTATTTGTCCCGTTGAGTATTATTGGGCACCTGAGGTGCGATGGTACAAATTACAAACCTTGGGAGTGATCGAGGTGGGAATACCGGTAATTAGACAAATTGATTATTGTACTTATACAAGTAGATCCTCCTCCTATTGTCTTACGAGTCTGGTTAGAACGGCTACAGTACAGAATGTATTCTGGGCATCTAACACATGGGTATTGGATGAGTATGATGCGGTATATATTCACTGCATCATACACGTGGGTATTAAACGGCTATGGAATGGCATTGATTCACAGCATTATATAGACTGTTATTTTATGGCCATGATATATTATATATTCTCCGCACCATACAGGCGGGGTGTTTACTGCATCATTGCACTATTCTTATAGCCGATGGATATGTTTTATGACAACTGAACGAACGACCACAGACGTGTGTAATTTGATGAGAACCAATCTGACCCGCTTTGTCAGATATGTAAGTCTTAAAGTCGTGTGTGGTAAAAACATCTTAAGTATAATATACCAAGAAAACATGCTCAATATAGACAATTTTTCATTTTCTCATAACGCTTACAAGTTGTCTGTCAGGTCATTTTATATAACTCATCGCTAACAGAATAGAGATCAGTCATTCTATAATACTAATCGCTAACAGAAAAGAGATCGGTCGTTCTATATTACTCCTCGCTAAACGAATAGAGATCGGTCATTCTATATTACTCATCGCTAACAAAACAGAGACCGGTCATTCTTTATTACTCATCGCTAACAGAACAGAGATCGGTCATTCTATATTACTCATCGCTACAGAACAGAGATCCGTCATTCTATATTACTCATCGCTACAGAACAGAGATCGGTCATTCTATACAACTCATTGCTTACAGAATAGAGATCCGTCATTCTATATTACTCATCATTAACAGAATAGAGATCCGTCATTCTATATTACTCATCATTAACATAATAGAGATCCGTCATTCTATATTACTCATCATTAACAGACTAGAGATCGGTGATTCTATACTACTCATCGCTAACAGAACAGAGATCGGTTATTCTATACTGCGCATCGCTAACATAATTGAGATCGGTCATTCATATTACTCATCGCTAACATAATTGAGATCGGTTATTCTATATTACTCATCGCTAACATAATTGAGATCGGTCATTCTATATTGCTCATCGCTAATATAATTGAGATCGGTCATTCTATATTACTCATCGCTAACAGAACAGAGATCGGTCATTCTACATTACTCATCATTAACAGACTAGAGATCGGTCATTCTATATTACTCATCATTAACAGAATAGAGATCGGTCATTCTATATTACTCATCGCTAACAGAAAAGAGATCTCGGTCATTCTATATTACTCATCACTAACAGAAAGGAGACAGGTCAGTCTATAATACTCTTCTATAACAGAATAAGGATCGGTCATTATAAATTACTCATCGCTAACAGAATTGAGATCGGTCATTCTATATTACTCATCATTAACAGAATAGAGATCGGTCATTCTATATTACTCAATCATTAACAGAATAGTGATCGGTCATTCTATACTACCCAATCATTAACATAATAAAGATCGGTCAATCTATATTACTCATCATTAACAGAAGAGAGATCGGTCATTCTATATTACTCATCATTAACAGAATAAAGATCGGTCATTATATATTACTCATCATTAACAGACTAGAGATCGGTCATTCTATATTACTCATCATTAACAGAATAAAGATCGGTCATTATATACAACTCATCGCTAACAGAATAGAGATCCGTCATTCTATATTACTCATCGCTAACAGAACAGAGATCGGTCATTCTATATTACTCATCATTAACAGACTAGAGATCGGTCATTCTATATTACTCATCGCTAACAGAATAGAGATTGGTCATTCTATATAACTCATCGCTAACATAATAGAGATCAGTCATTCTATATTGCTCATCATTAACAGAAGAAAGATCGATCATTCTATATTACTCATCATTAACAGACTTGAGATCGGTCATTCTATATTACTCATCGTTAACAGACTAGAGATCGGTCATTCTATATTACTCATCGCTAACAGAATAGAGATCGGTCATTCTATATTACTCATCGCTAACAGAATAGAGATCGGTCATTCTATATAACTCATCGCTAACAGAATAGAGATCCACCATTCTATACTACTCATCATTAACAGAATAGAGATCGGTCATTCTATATAACTTATTGCTAACAGAATAGAGACTGGTCATTATCTATTACTTATCATTAACAGAATAGAGATCGGTCATTATTTATTAATCATCATTAACATAATAGAGATCAGTGATTCTATGTTACACATCGCTAACAGAATAAAAATCGGTCATGTTGCGTTACTCATCGTTAACAAAATAGAGATCGGTCATTCTATATTACTCATCGTTAACAGAATAGAGATCGGTCATTCATATTACTCATCGCTAGCAGAATCGAGATCGGTCATTATATGTTACTCATCATTAACAGAATAGAGATCGCTCATTCTATATTACTCATCGCTAACAGAAGAGAGATCGGTCATTATATGTTACACATCGCTAACAGACTAGAGATCGGTCATTCTATATTACCCATTGCTAACAGAATAGAGATGGGCCATTCTATATTGCTCATCGCTAACAGAATAGATATGGGTCATTATATAATACGCATCACTAACAGAATAGATATGGGTCATTTTTTATTACTCATCGCTAACAGAAGAGAGATCTGTCATTATATGTTACACATCGCTAACAGAATAGAGATCTGTCATTATATGTTACACATCGCTAACAGAATAGAGATCTGTCATTCTATATTACTCATCGCTAACAGAATAGGAATGACCGATCTCTATTCTGTTGGCGATGAGTAATATAGAATGACCGATATCTATTTTGTTAACGATGAGTAACATAAACTGACCGATCTTTATTCTGTTAGCGATGTGTAACATATAATGACCGATCTCGATTCTGCTAGCGATGAGTAATATGAATGAACGATCTCTATTCTGCTAGCGATGAGTAATATAGAATGACCGATATCTATTTTGTTAACGATGAGTAACACAACATGACCGATTTTATATTATTTTTATATCGGTCATTCTATATTACTCATTGCCAACAGAATAGAGATTGGTCATTCCTATTACTCATCGCTAACAGAATAGAGATCAGTCATTATATGTAATACATCGCTAAGAGAATAAAAATCGGTCATTTTATGTTACTCATCGTTAACAAAATAGATAACGGTAATTCTATATTACTCATCGTTAACAAAATAGAGATCGGTCATTCCTATTACTCATCGCTAACAGAATAGAGATCGGTCATTCTATATAACTCATCGTTAACAGAATAGAGATCGGTCATTCTATATTACTCATCGCTAACATAATAGAGATGGGTTATTCTATATTGCGCATCGCTAACAGAATAGATATGGGTCATTATATACTACGCATCACTAAAAGAATAGAGATCGGTCATTCTATATTACTCATCTTTAACAGAATAGAGATCAGTCATTCTGTTTTACTCATAATTAACACAATAGAGATCGGTCATTCTATACTACTCATCGCTAACAGAACAGAGATCGGTCATTCTATATTACTCATCATTAACAGAACAGAGATCGGTCATTCTATATTACTCATCATTAACAGAACAGAGTTCGGTCATTCTATATTACTCATCATTAACAGAATAAAGATCGGTCATTCTATATAACTCATCATTAACAGAATAGAGATTGGTCATTCTATATAACTCATCATTAACAGAACAGAGGTCGGTCATTCTATACTACTCATCATTAACAGAATAAAGATCGGTCATTCTATATTACACATCGCTAACAGAATAGAGATCGATCATTCTATATTATTTATCATTAACAGAACAAAGATCGGTCATTCTATAGTACACATCGCTAACAGAATAGAGATCGGTCATTCTATATTACACATCGCTAACAGAATAGAGATCGGTCATTATATACTACTCATCATTAACAGAACAGAGATCGGTCATTTTATATTACACATCGCTAACAGAATAGAGATCGGTCATTATATACTACTCATCATTAACAGAACAGAGATCGGTCAGTCTATATTACACATCGCTAACAGAATAGAGAACGGTCATTATATACTACTCATCATTAACAGAACAGAGATCGGTCATTTTATATTACACATCGCTAACAGAACCGAGATCGGTCATTCTATACTACTCAACGCTAACAGACCAGAAATCGGTCATTCTATATTACACATCGCTAACACAATAGAGATCGGTCATTCTATACCACTCATCGCTAACAGAACATAGATCGGTCATTCTATACTACTAATCGCTAACAGAATAGAGATCGGTCATTATATACTACTCATCGCTAACAGAACAGAGATCGGTCATTCTATATAACTCATCATTAACATAAAAGTGATCCGTCATTATATACTACTCATCGCTAACAGAATAAAGATCGGTCATTCTATATCACTAATCATTAACAGAACAGAGATCAGATATTCTTTATTACTCATCGCTAACAGAACAGAGATCGGTCATTCTATACTCCTCATCTCTAACAGAACAGAGATCTGTCATTCTATAGTCATGCACACTAACAGAACATAGATCAGTCATTATATATTATCCATCGCTAACAGAATAGAGGTCAGTCATTCTATACTCCTCATCGCTTACAGAATAGAGGTCAGTCATTCTATACTCCTCATCGCTAACAGAATAAAGATCAGTCATGCTATATTGCACATCGCTGGAAATAACAAAAACATTTTTATATTTATATATATATATGTAAATATGTATAGTATGATGTAGTATGGGCCTGGCGCCTTTATTTGCACAATACTTCTGTGTCTGTAATCTGAAACTGTAACGGTTGTCAAGTTTTAGTAGGCTAGAATATTGTCTCCATCACTCCCGACCAATGACACAATATATAAGAAAAACTTCATTCTTATTCCACCAGTGAGTTAGTCAAAATACATCTGAAAAGAATTGTGTATGGACTATTCGGTCAGTATTTACCGAACATTTCCAATGTCAATGTGATAATATTCATGATTTGCTAAACTATGAATTAATCCTTTCCACAGTTTATTCTAAAGTTGATGCCCAATTCAAGACAATCTTCTTTAACACCACAATTTCGTGAATGACCACTGTAACATAATATATCAGGAATATAAGGAAATAGGCCAATGCCCATTGATACAAATTACCGCTAGATGAAGGTGGCGCGCTGGGTATGTATACCAGTAATTACGGAGTGATCGATCCTTGTACGTAGTCTTGCAGCTCACGTCCATTGTTTTACCGATCCTCCCACATGCTCGTCCATAATATCACACATCCCCCTGCGGCATGTAATAAACGAACATTCCTCTCTCGTTAATATCATTTAATGTACTCTATCCGTTTAACCCATTCCCTGGTAGGGCCACATTGGACACAGTCATGTATGTACTATATACGTTAACCCATTGGACCCGGCCATCCTAACTCAGACATGCTATTTTGACAGGTGCCTCTATGCACCATATCGCTTTTGTTGTGGGTTGAAACAATTTGTTTGAAAACGAGAAATCATTAAGAGCAGTTTCTCCATTCTTGAACAATATGTTAAACCTTTCCCACATTCAACAATATGCACCAGACAGCTTTAACAACACAAAATAAAATCCATTTAAATACGTAGTGCTATTGCATAGAGTTGAAAACATAGTGGCAAAAGTGGTCTGCAATGTAAGCATCACGATATAACAAATTGATCAGGTCTATTAAAATAATTATCTTTAAGCGAGAGTTCAAAACAACGCGTTAAATG
>JAUELF010260225.1:0-11393 GCA_031471495.1 Clinocardium nuttallii | reverse complement strand
GATTAGCCTGCTGAAATGGTCAATCGCTTCCTGACAATTAGCGCAATAATATGAATTACTATAATGTACATGTGTTTACTTTTAATACATTCGTCATTGATCGTATAATGAGTGTTAAACACATCCCATATTTGATGAGAACACAAGTACCTGGTAATAGCAAACAGATTTGAATGTAATCCATGTTGACACATCTGCAACACACGACGTTTGAAATAATTAGGCCAAAACAAAACAATGCTCATAATAAGCAATTTCTTCTTTTGCCACAATATAATCAACTGAATTCAATAATAAGACTTTCATTTGCAAAGATGTCCCATATGTCTAGATGGTGTCTAAAGTCGTCTGCTGCAGATTTTTTGTATGTGGGAAAGGGTCAAGCCAATCACAAATTTGACGAGAAAGTGTGAACGTTGTAATAGCTTGCATCTCTGCATCTCTGCACATGCGTCAGGAGCAGGTCAATGTGATCGTGTAATAGGACGAAATACCCATAAACCCTTTTTGCTTGGCTCATCGCATTTATTGTCTTTGGCCTGTGTTTGCTTTCCCCTTAAGTCTTGATGACTATGAACTTCAATACACAAACAAAACATACTTATTAGTTGTCGTAAATTTTCTGAAGGGCGACGAAGAAGTAGGTCATATTTTCTTTAATTTGGGGGTTTCCTTGTTTCTTGCCTTGTGTCTCCTTATAAGTACCGACTATAAATAATAAATCAAAGCTATAACAGATTTAAGGCTACCCATTTTGATAACATCCTTCGTCTCTCATAATTATTCTACTCTGCATGTACACGTTTTACACATTTGTATTGAATATATGATTGTGTTTTGCTGCTGGAAAGAGTTAATAAGGAACATCAACAATTGTTTATGTTTACATTTATGGAAAGAGTTAATAAGGAACATCAACAATTGTTTATGTTTACATTTTTTTTATCACACAAATTGAGATATTATTTAATCAATCTAGAAAGCTTCCGATTTTTTTAATTAAAATGTTTTGTGGATATAAAATTGCAACAAAGACGGGCTTTCATAAGATCATTTTTCTCCTGCTCTCCATTTTAATAAGTTCTTAACTAGTACTTCCTGCTCTCCATTTGAATAAGTTCTTAACTAGTACCTCCTTGTGCTTTTTGTACTTGAATATCTGATCAAGTTTGATTTTACCACCTTCCTTCAAAAAACGCATTTATAATATTTTCATTGAAGTTAGGAAAGAGCAAGACCCGCATAACCACTCGTTTTATCATTTATGACATGTGGTTTATAAAGTGCATTTAAAGACACCGTTGACAACTTGAAGTGTGCGAACACCTGGGAACACAAGAGGAAGGGTTAAATAGAAACCACGAACTCGTTACCTCCTTTGTTTTAAGTATGCACAGGACACTATTTTTATGCTGATCATTTTCGATTGTTGATAAACAAATTGATTGTTTTGAAAAATCAATGCCTTGATCTATGAAATGTATACTTACGTAAATATCATTCTGTCACAAGTGAGTAATATGCACCAAGTTTGCTATTTTTGTAATTTAATCTTTTTTAATATTTTTTGTTATCAATTGTTTTGTTTATATAGATACAAAGAATACACAATATCGTTTGTCCCCAGTATACATGTTTGTGTTCATATACTATCCACTGCATGTTACGTAGAATAAATTAAACGTGAAAAAGGTTATACCCAATTCTTACCCTTAGCATGTAGTCGACTTTAAACAGCATGTGTATGCCCAGTCATTAACGACATGTAGCGATAATTGCGAAACACGTACAGTATAATCTTGATATACACTGTTCGGTACTCATGCATCATAATTTAGTAATTTAGCCGTATATATGCGGTTTGTATCTGTCAAAGGGATGCAGTAGAACTCGGCCTAAGCATTAGTAGGAATCCAAGGTCAGACACGTATTGAACATGAACAATATAAATACATGGGAAGCATTTTATAATTGGTCATCAATAAACTTTTCATTGAATCCTTAATGAATTCTAATCCGTTAGGTATTTTGCATACTATTGAGCAGTCTCGCGAGAAAACTCTGCAATTTTACTGAGTTACATACAGTACATGATACACACTAGGCAAAGTGGGCCGTCTCGCGAGAAAACTCTGCAATTTTACTGAATTACATACAGTACATGATACACACTAGGCAAAGTGGGCCGTCTCGCGAGAAAACTCTGCAATTTTACTGAGTTACATACAGTAAATGATACACACTAGGCAAAGTGGGCCGTCTCGCGAGAAAATTCTGCAATTTTACTGAGTTACATACAGTAAATGATACACACTAGGCAAAGTGGGCCGTCTCGCGAGAAAACCAACATTTTGGACTCTGAGTAAAGTATCGACCCTGATCCGCCTAGGCAAGACGCACAGGCTAACACGGACAGACAACTTTCAACTCATGTGAATTTTCTGTTTCAGGAAACATTACTCTTTATCTGTATAATACCCTGAGATAGTATATGTCGGCCCGGATCAGTCTGCGCGGACAGCGCAGGCTGATCTAGGTCGATACATTACACAGATGCCATAATGTTCGTTTTCTCGAGGGACGGCTCAAGTAATTCATGTGTGCCAATGCGACGTTACTGTCGTGCATGGTCCCTGTTTGATTAACTATGACTGTGAATGAACCTCTTGCGATGGATCTAACCAAAGGTTACTTTGACAAATACACTGAGTTGCGATTGAACATCTACGTCAACAATATCAGGATTTCCCCTCGGACCCACTTTGTCTGTTATGTATTTGGTTATCCTCGCTTACCGTCTCGATGGATGTTTATTAGGCTCACATCTATCGATTTATTGTTATTTACACAATAACCCGAATATAAAACTATGATTATAAATCATTACTAGATCTATATGGACCTCTTAACATGGGAACGTCTTCTAGGAGTTTGGGGTAATCATGACAGGTCATTTTTGTTTGGGTTGAATAGATGAACCATGAGACATTGCATAAAAGACAAGGCAGCAACATGTAAAAGAAACACATAATGGCTAACCTTCATTGACAATGATATGTGTACGGTTCTGGTCCTGCCATCTATCGCAACAATTTCCCGAATAAAGACGCATTGTTGGTGCTTCCGCAGCAAACAACTTTTGAAAACATTGTGGCTAAATGCGGACGTGAAAATACACAAAATCTGGAATAAGAATCCTAATCCGATATGTTTGTGATTTGGTCCTCATGTGAAATATAATAAGGGTCTATACACAAGAGTAGTTAATAGGAAAACCCCTAATGGTCACGTTGTTTTCGGTAACAGGCGGAATCATCTTCATCCAAAGATGTAAGATATCGGAATCCGGCGGAGATGACCGACACGCCCACGATCAAAAGCGATCTCTAACGACTTCCTATGGAAATAGCAAAGCCAATTAGGGGTGTTCTACAATGCACCTAAGTAAGGTACTCAATATAATATACAATTTATAAGAAAGACAGCCTTGATTATATTCCTGTCATATCCAAATCAGTCATTCAAAACATAATTGAATCAAGGTCAACATCTTAACACAAATGCTTAACTATTTCATCGCCGAATTTCACAAAATCGAATCTTCCATGTTGAAGACTGGACTACTCCATTTTCGTCCAACAGGACATTTGGTAAAATATAATGTCTTAACTTGCAAACAATGCATATTTCCGGAGTGCAGCTCGTTACAAGTTGTCTCGCTGAATCCTCATTGTTTCCAAAAGCTTTTAATTGCCTTTGGCAGCGAACGGGTAAACTATTTCCCTGATACCGACAACGTTATGTTATACCGACAACATTATGCTATACATGCGTCAACAGTCCTCTCTATGGTAAACTATTTCCCTGATACCGACAACGTTATGTTATACATGCGTCAACACTCTTCTCTATGGTAAACTATTTCCCGGATACCGACAACGTTATGTTATACATGCGTCAACACTCCTCTCTATGGTAAACTAGTTCCCTGATACCGACAACGTTATGTTATACATGCGTCAACAGTCCTCTCTATGTGAAAAAGGGTTCAGATTTACATCCTATGAAGGGATCTATAATTGCTTTATTGATCTAGACCCCACCAGGTCTCGAATTAGCTGTTAATAACGATTTATTAATTTTAGACTTCTACTTTCAAGCTTGCAGACACAACATTAGGCGATTTAAGTTAATTTGTGATTTTTTGCAGACAAATACATCTACTTTCATTCAGCCCTGACCTGTGTGAGTAAATGATCCACTTAAGAAAAGAACGCAATGCCCCCTGTCACTCATTGTGTGTATGTATGATGTTTTATCACAGATTTTAACAATATTAATGTTCCTCGGACGTTTTGTGTCAATCAATAATATTAATGACTCGATCCAGATCGAATCTATTTCTGCTAAAATAAGCGTAAGATGGGAAACTTAAAGAGCAGTATTTCATTTGAACTCTGCGAAAACCAATCTTAAGCGTTGTGCTCCCAGTGTAGACCCAGATCATCCAGTACATCCGCACAGTTCTGACCTCGCTCTGCACCGTTCACTTATAAGTCACAGAAGGTTACAATAAATTTCTAATATAAAGTGACTTATTTAGTAGAAAAACATTCGACGAATTTGTGTACGCATTTTAAAAGGGTTGTATTTATGCAAATAATTTGAGGTTTATGATGTTTTCTTTAGTTCAAATGGTGCTGCATTGATAAAGAGATATGGAAGTGGAAAATCAAATATCATAAAGATTAGACTTGTAAACATTGAAATGAAAACGATGGACCGTTAGCATATATGTTTGTGAGCCCCTTGTTTCTTCCACAAGAACACAACTGTGTTTTCAATGTATGAATGTATAAAAACATGCATGTACCTGGTATTGCAAATCGCTAGCAGTACTATTAAATAAATAGATCAATCGACGGTGCTTTCTAATTACTCGTTTAACTCGTCCCCACATACAACTGATTTCTGATGTCTCTGCAGCAGATAAACTTTTGAAAACATTGTAGCAAAAGGAGAAGTTTCTTACAATGACAACTTTCTCCCTGTGGCACAATGATTTCAACTTTATTGAATACTTGTTCTTTCCCTTATAGAAAGCTTCAATAGATCTTGCTGCATATTTGTTGTATTTGTTAAGTGGCTAATTAAAGAAGTTATGTTGTTATTCCAGTATAGTGCAGCCAATGGCTTCTTGTTTGGAATTAAAGATGGCGCCATCACCTTGCTTGATGAAGAACGTCAGCATTTTCCTTTTTAAAAACCACAACAAATTGTGTCGTTCCATTGGCAGTTAAATGTCCATCTTTTAGTCTATAAAACGTCTTGTTAAAAAATGGAATTAGTTCATGAAGATATGTTGTGCACGATGACGGACAATGTAATAAAACACTTTATTAAGAACAAATGATATATATAAGACAACAAGCATAGTGCTTAAATCCATTAGTTTTGATTCACATTTTAGTTGGACGTTTTGTAACGTGGTTTCGTAGAAAAATTAATTCAATGAATGAATATGATTTTCCTGTATGAGCCGCCGCTACAGACACAAACAAGCTCGTTACATAATTTCAAACAATGAATGAATAGAAGTCACTGTGCATCTTACTGGGTCGCAAATTCCCCATCGTTTCAACAAATTGTGTTACTAAATATATGTATGCACATAGGGAAAGAACGAAGCTTCTAACAAATACGTGAAACTAAATGTCTTAAGAATTAAGCGCCGTTTCCCGTGTATAGATTGTCATATTATGACCCCAAAAGGATGCGTTCACTAGGTTAGAAATTGAAGTGTTTTAACATTCTAATCCACACAGTCAATATTTGGTGATCATTCGCCGTGCGGTGAGACGCAAGTCCCAGGGTCGTATCATTAAAACGATAATCTCGAAGGGGGGCCTTTGAAGAACATTTACAAAATACTATTAATACAGAGTAAATTTACAAAATTGATAAATCCGCCTTTTCTTCTTGCTCATCCTAGATGGCCTTAAACGTATTGAGAGTCAGGTACTACCAAATGGGACGATAAACAAACTCGAGAACAAAACACGGCTTTACTTATGTTTGACTCTTGGAGCCGGTAATATGGCATGAATGAAAATTGAGACGGTACTTTTCAGAACCCTTAACCACGTCAATTGCTTTTCTTTTCTTTTCTTTTTTTTTCCTTTTTAATAAATTGAGCCTTTTGAAAATCGTTGCGAAAATCGAGGACAGATATCAGCAATATAGCGGCAATCCGTTTTTAGCACCAATTGTTTGTTTTCCTATTTAGCTTTCAATTTGCTGATTTACTTTTCGTTCAAACAGGGAAAATATTAAACTGTCGTTCTGAAGGGGTTTCGCTCTAAAGAGGCGTCGTTTCGAGAGTTTAAGCCATTTATGTAGCCTGGCCTTCTCCTGCACTGTTCACTAATTACAAAAGGACAACGTGTATTTCTTACGATCGTACCACTGTGTGTTATGTAGTTTTTAAGGGATTGAAACTCATTAAGAGTTTTAACCGCGTTTATCTCTTAATTGAAGTCTGATATTGTTGAAATATGTAAACTATGGCAAGTTGTGTCTCAGGGTCATTCGTGGTTTCGGTATAATTGCTGTGTTTACTCTTTCCATTATTCTATATAAGTAAAAGAAAAGTGTATGAACTTTGAACGTTTTTTTAAGATTCACTAAAATCCTAAAAAACTGTATTAAACGGTCAAGGGGGTCAATCTACTACATGAGCAATACAACAAATGCATCGAAAAGTAAAGAAATATTGCACGGTACAGTACGAAACACTGTAGCCACGTAGGTTAGTATTAGAATATGCCGCCTAAATGTGAACAATAATGAATGGTTGAAACGGAGAACTGGGCAGTTACAATGAGATCAAACATTATGTTTTATATTCTTTGAAAAAGTAAGGAGTCAAGTATAACCCTACTGTCAATTGTAAGTACACGTTTTACTCAAGAGGAGCCCGTTCATGCAAAAAAGGTACTTGTTGGCATTCGACAAAACTGTAGGAGGTTCACTCAGTTCAATCTAATAATAAAACACTAAGTATGTATCAAAATACTAGCAGAGCCGTTCCGCGAGAAAACCAACATTGTGAACTCTGCGTAAAGTATCGACCCAGATCAGCCTGATCATGCCGCGCAGGCATATCCGGGCCGACACATTCCGTAGGTTTAGAATAATGAATCCTAAAACAGAAAATACACAGGAGCCGAAAAGTGTCCGTCCGAGCAAGCATGCGCTGCATGCTAAAGCTGATTCGGGTCGAATCCACACTGTTGGTTCTCTTGTAGAAAGGCTCATTAAAAATCGTCTTACAAGCGTATGTAAGTTATATGTAGTGAACAGTGTAAACGCTTGATTAGACTGGTCGGATGTATTGGCCGATTTGGATCTACATTGTTCATATCAGTCAATAATCGTACTATTTCCGATGCAGGGGCTCAATTGTAGACTTCTGTGGGAAAGATGACGTGACGTCGTGACATTTAGAGCCAATAGCGGTTTAATATTTAAATAGAAGCCGGTCCTATGTATAAATGTCAATTAATGGTTAACACCTTTCTAATTAATAGACTTTTGGGTTCCCGTAAGTACATACAGATCCACTCCTATCATGTTTACTTTCTCACGTGACATATCTCTTTAAACTATGTACCTGATAGTGTCAGGATCGTCTGCTTACACTGGTTTTAAAATTGTCTGAGAACAATATTGTAAGACCTAACAAAAGTGTGCACATAAAGCATATTGATTGATGAACTCCCAATGCTTTCCACTTTTACGATTTGTTTGAGAAGAGGCATTTGCTTATTCTACTCTATACGAATGTACATGAGAACTGCTCCAGAAATTACCATGACTTCAATTGAAAATCAAGGAAGAGGACAATTAGCGCAATTACTCGGAGGGTAATAATTAACAAATATAGTGCTGTGGTTTGGGCGACGGCCTTTTGGAGCGAGAGACCAGGATTCGATCTCCGGTTGAGTTATACCAAAGACTTTACAAATGGTAGTAATGGTTCCCCACCATGGAGCTCAGGGTTCTGTGGAAAGCATTAGGACTGATACGTTTATTACTGGGTAAGCTTACTAGCATTGCTGGTACCAGTAAACGCCGTGCAATTTGTAAAGTACTAGAACTAGAAAACGCTATTCAAATAAATACAAGATAAAAAACATTTAAAAAATGATTTGCTAGATAATTATATACATTAAACCAATGCTAATTTTGAATATATTTTCAAACAATTTATGATGATGAATTTGAAGGATACACAGGGTGACGCAAACCAACACAGTCTAGAATACCATAAATGACTTATACCATCACGTTTCTAACTTATTAATGACAATGAGAGTAAGAAATATGAACGGTTCCCCCGACCCGTCTAATCAAGCAGCGTTACGAACTACACGCTGCATGCATGCCATACTAGACACAGGCCCCGTCATGGCAATACATTTAACATAAAGTATTACGCCGTATATGACATCGAACCGCATCTAGCGATGTTTGGCATTTAATGCATCTGTGTAAAGTAAACATGTAGACGAACCTGTGTAAGAATACAGTCTCGCCAGAGTCTTCACCGTCCTGATATAGGTTATACATGTACATACCTATATGGCCATTCTGACACTGGACATGTACTGAAGTAGAGCGATGGGTCATTAACAGACACAACGAAATCATATATAAGTTTCATATAAGATGCAGACAGATTCTTTATTATTTACGTTAAGGCAGTATAAGGGTTGATAATAAGGCATCGCTGTTGTATTTACCCCTCTGGTGATGGTACATGGATAATGAATAGAGAGGACACAATGTTGCTGTGCACCCTTGATGGTATGAATGTAAAACGTATGATGTATAATGAATAGACAGGACACAATGTTGCTGTGCACCCTTGATGGTATGAATGTAAAACGTATGATGTATACTTGCAGAATGGGTTGACTATGTAGACTAGAAGCTGAACCGTTCAAATGTTTTCAATGTTAAGTACTAGCGCTGACTGTGAGGAGCTCGATCCCAAATGATTACCCCCCGCTTTCACGAGTCTGGGAAGCGAACCCGGGATCTTTGGATTAAGCAGTCGGCGCTGAACCACTGCCTTCTTGATATGTTTCGACTTCAACGAGTGGAAAATTAACGTTTTCATATTGTATATATACGGAGATGACACTTTTTTACATATCCCAGTTTATATTTATTAGCCCTTGACCTCCCCTCCATGCCTGAAGATGCATCATTTTCATTGCTTTAGTTTGCTGTGCGAGTGAATGTCACAACTCGCCTATCATTTACAAACATTTCAGGGATAACTTGATCAGTGATACACATTTAGAATTAAGTATTCCTGTAATGTCACGTGTATTGTACAGTGGGGTGTATGTTCTTCCCGCTGTTTGCCATGGTTATTTAAGAAAGTCACACCATTGTTGAAACCATATATTGAAGCAAAGTCACGTGATAACATATATTCGGATGTTTTGAAATTAATGGCATTTAAAAATAAATTGCATTTCCTGTTTAAGGCTGTGTTGTTTTGGCTAAAACTATTAACCGGAAAACCTCTACGATGTTATTGTATAAAGTCATGATACAAACAAAGAAGAAAGCATTACATCAAAGACGTAAACGATATGCCTTTATACAAATACTGACGATCAAAACAATACATAAAACATTTAAATGATTTAAAAACTGTGAAACTTTCTCACACATCGTAACACTGCATATTTTTTAATGGCAGAAGTATGCCGTGGAAACCTAGTTTGCACATAGAGCTATGCAATCCCCCCAGTAGATCGCTTTGAAAGTAAAGACACAATCAAACTTCAAAAAGGACAAAATTCATTTTGAAGGCGTAGGTCGCCATTAACCTGGCCACGTCATGCGTTATGTATGCAAGATGAGCCGCGCTGCACCAAAACCGAGCTTAGAAGTGCTTTTGGAAACTAAACCTTATCCAATTGATTTACTGAAAAAAGGTCCCCAACCTTGATGTGTAATCTGTTCTTGAACAGTTATTAACTAGTCTTTTCTCTATTAGGGCAGATAATTAGCGGACAGTGTTGGCAAAGAAAAAACTACGCATGCAGTAAATTCAATTAACTTTAACTCAATCAAATGCCAAACAAACTATCCATTCATACACTTGAAACACGTACGGTGAATATATGAGCCGTAATCAGCGAACAGAACATACAATAGTTTACGTGTATATTCACTACAGCTAGAGCATGGACGTAGTCTGATATGGTTCCGACTGTAATAAGTAGTAGACTTGTTTAAAGAAACATCAGTAAATAAATATCTATTTCAACTATTTAGCATGATGCAGATGACCGTTCTGTTTCTTTACGTGTTTTAATTACAGTAAGGTTTGTTTTCACATCGTCATTTTGAAACATCCATCATACATGTATCTTTTCGTTTCAATGAGACGATTTGTTTGACTACCCACAACGTAGGGATTCAGTTTTTATATGTAATGCGAAAGTTAATGTTTAAAAATAAAGTGTCAGAATTTACGATTACATATGTTCAGATTGTTTTTCGATAATTCAGGTGAAAAGCAGTAGTGGTTTGTATACATTATCATTTATATGCTCGAGTGTAGACTACTTAAAAGCTTAAGTACATGTAAGTGTTTTGTTGAATGACTGCACCGAAAATGCATAAAATATAAACAGTTCGTTTTTTAAAGACAATAACACATAAATCAAACGACAGAACGTTTAGTGTCGAGCGATGTAGGTCATTACGTTTCTCTGTCTTTATCTGTCTTTATCTGTCTTTATCTGTCTTTATCTTTTGAATTAAATGGGCATGCAAATTAACTAAACACCTTTTTTCTGTAGGCATCGTGCCTGTTTCTTTTATAATACCTCAGTGCGCATAATGATGCCGTGAAATCCAACTTTACGATTTATTCAGGTCGTGCATTTATCAGTTTCCTCACATATATACTGGACAATTTGATTATTTTATAACACTAGTATTAATCTCAATTACATCGTTTACAAAGTAAGCTTATGCTCCTAAGGTTGAGGAGTTGAATTAGGCCAATGTTAACTATATGTTCATGCTCCAGCTCAATTACATCTAGTTGTAGTTGACACGCTGCCAGGTGCCCTAGAAAACGGAATAGCATTCACCAAACCTTTACCATAAACAAAATGCGCAATTTGGCATTTCAATGTTACTGTTATAAATACTACATAGACCGGTAAGCACCAATCACTGTTAATCACACCAACAGTCCAATTCGCGCAGTCTGAACAGGTTAGCACCAATCACTGTTAATCACACCAACAGTCCAATTCGCGCAGTCTGAACAGGTTAGCACCAATCACTGTTAATCA
>JAUELF010260214.1:0-11394 GCA_031471495.1 Clinocardium nuttallii | reverse complement strand
TAGTGTCCTCAAAATCAATAGGGGTCATCTGCTGGTGGTAACCAACCTGCACAGCAAGTATTAACTTCCATGGCCAACCTGCATACCAATCATGGATTTCCTCGGCCCAAGACTTAGTGTTCTTCTGTTATTGAGCGGAAGCCATTTTTTACCTCACAAGGTCCCCATGACCTTGACCTTTCACCTTCTGACATCAAAATCAATAGGGATCATCTACTGGTCATGATCTACCTGCATACCAAGTATGATGTTCCTACGCCCAAGGGTTCTTCAGTTATTGAGCGGAAACAATTGTGACAGATGAATTGAAGGACAGACAGGGCAATAATGAATGGGGGAGGAGACATAATTAGCTATGACAATGTGATTGATTGATTGGTGACTGAGGCCCATTTCAACAATTTTTCAATTATATAATGGCATTTCCTTGGGAACTTACCAGTACTTCTGCTCCATTTATCCTGATACTAACCAGTCAGTTGAAATGCTAACCCCGCTACCCTGAGATGGAAGCCATTACTACTATTTTTAAAGTCTTTGGTATGAACCAGCCAGGAATCAAAGCCACAAACTCCTGCAATCAGGTCGGATGCTCTACCACTACACCATATGAGGAGGTTTACGACAATGTGAGAAATTAAGCTTGTTCAGAATAAAACATTATTCATGACAGTCTCTAGTCATAGAATGTAGATACCTACAAAGTCATCGTTAAATTATGCAGCAAACAACTTCATAAAATGTTAATGTTGACCAAGAAAACATTTAACCCTTTCCCACTTGTAGACATATTCTGACGCATCTTTAGCAGACGACTTTTAAAAGCATTGTGACAAAAGGAGAAGTTGCCCAAAATGAGCAATTCACCTTTTACCAAACTTTTTTTTTCAGTAATTTTACTTTCATTTGTAGCTTATTTGAATTCTTTACATGATTAGTATCAAAGTCGTCTGCTGCAGAATTCTGTATGTTGGAAAGGGTTAAGCCTATTGGGTAATACTAGGCCAAGAACTATAAAAGGATATAGGATTGATCAATGATTGATGAGAATTATTTGCATCAAACGTCACAAAAGACATGTGGTGTTATCTGAGATAGTAACAATTCCTAGCCTAACCCTTTCCAAGATACGAAATGTCTGCAACAGAAGACTCAGAAAACATGTAAGTAAATAAGGAAATTTTCTATAAATAAAAGTAGTTATTGAAAATAGCTAACATTTATGAGCAATTTCTCCATTTTTGCACATTGTAAAATTATTATTTAAAAAAAAAATTCTGCTGCAAATAAATCAAATTGCATCCACATGTGGGAAAGGGTTAACACTCTGTGATGTAATTTCAGAAATCAAATTCCAATTGTTAAACAGAACAATAGCAAAATCAATACCCTGCAAACACTTGTATGAATGCATTTGATTGTATTTTCAATTGCATATTGCATGTCAAATGCTTTTTGAAAGTTAATATTTACATTGATCACTGCTTCTCCATTCCATCTCTATTGTATTTATTACTGGAAATGAAGAACTTTAAAGGAAAGGATTGTTTGTTTTTTTATCAAAATTGCCATATTTTATTCATGCAGTGAGCTTTCCTGAAGCATAAAGAAAAAATTATATTTGCAATACTGAAGACAATAAACATGCATTGACAATAAATCAATGATGCAAAGGAATGCATTATGTAGCAACCGTAATGTATGTACTCACTATGATAAATAATAATTAAGGTAAAAATCATTAATGAGCTCAAAAAGCTTCATGCCAATAAACCAAAACAAGACATTGTAACATTCTATGGAATATATTCGTGGTACAATTTGATGGCTCCAAGCAATTATTCGCAAGACCTCCGGCGGAGGATATCTCGCCTTCTCGGATTTGATGGAGAGAAAATTTCTGATAAGCTGTCATAAAGATTGGATGAAAAATGTATTCTAAAATTTGACCTAGTGACCTAGTTTATGACACCCATAACCCAGCTTTGATTTTAGGAGATTTGATGGAGGCAAATGTTCTGATTAATTTTCATGAAGATTGGATGAAAAATATTGATTCTAGAGTCAATGTTAACCAACTTGTTAAGTTAGCAAGGTTAAGTAACCTATAACCAAGGCTAAGTTCTGCCGTAAAATTGACTGCCATCTAACTCCACTATCATGGGTGAGACAAAAAGGCTTCTAATGAGCTAAAGTGTCTATATGAGGGAAAGGGTTAACCAAAAAGTTTTCAACACATTTTAATCATTGTACATTAATTTATAAATAATGATTTTCCGTATTTTTCCTAGATTTTTTCAAGGCTTTCTGCTGCAGATTGTAGGATGTGGGAAAGGGATCAGAACAAATAAACATATTAAGGTCAATCTAATGAATATATATATATGACTGACCCATGGTGATTTTGACCTTGAAGGAACTCTTTAGGTGGTAACTTCTCTATAATATATGATGGTTTATTTTAATCATTTCAAGTTTACATCATAATGAAGTTGTATCGGCAAAGATATAAGCTGTAAACATAACAACTTGCCCTAAAACATAAACCTCATCACTGACAAGACACTTAACATTCCCACCATTTGCTAAAGAAATTATACAAGCATCTACAAAGGAAGGATTTGACCTAGAATAAATGAGCCTGTCCTTGGGTAAAAGGTACAAACTGGCATTTCTGAACAGTGCTGGTTCAAATCAGTCCATACATCTAATCCATCTTATCATAATCTACACATGCTGACAGATCATCCTAACATTAGAAGCAGCTCATTAGCAATATGTGAACAGTGTAGTTCCAGATCATATTTCACATGCACAGGTTGATCTGGATCAATGCTATATATTCACAAAAGCAAACTGGAATCATTTATCATGGAAATGGCTCATAAAAGTGTTGGTAAGTTTCCAGGTAGCACATCCCTTTGCATGACAGATGAGATGGGTGTGTTGACATGGCTATGTATGGCCACACATCAGGAACCCAGTCTGTAATAACTCTACCAGAATCTTGGTAGGCCAGACCTCACTCACTACCTCAATTACAATAACACACAATTCATTTGTTTTTCCAAGATAGAAAACATATGACAAATTTGTAGCAGAAAACATATTGACATTATCAGAAAAAGAGATTTTGATGAAAAACCCTCACTTTCCTGCATTATTTTAACACTTAATCAGAATTTAATTTCAATTTTTCCAGATTTTTTATTTTCTAATCGGGCATTCTAACCACCAATCTGAGTACCTCGACTGCCCCGGCAAAGTGTTCGGCCAGGGGTCAACACAACCAATGGGGACCTCTACCAAACCTTTAGTGGACCATATTAGATCAACTCAAGACCGTTCCAGACTACTTTAAGACAACTTGCCGACACACAGCGCAACTTCTACTCGACCTATACTTGACCTTCCCAATGTCTACCTGATCAAAATGACAAGCCTGACTTTTCTTTGACCTCTACCCGACCATGTACGGTCGGGCATGATTGCTGCACAATAGCAGTAGATTAGGTATAAAACTGTAGTATTTTGTTCGGGATTCAGTAGTTGTATTCGATATTGCTTCTGTGGAATCCCGCCAAAGTGCCCACTCTGACCTTGAATAGAATATTGAGGTGCTCAGGAATGATCTGGTATGATCGGGTAGAATCAGTGTATGTTCGAGTAGAGTTTGGGTGTGGTCTGCAAATTATCGAGTTGATCGAGTAAATGCATCTGATTGGGGTTGTACAAGATCGAGTACAGGTCTCGTTGATCGAGTACAGATCAGGTGACAAGATGTTTTCCCTATTAACTAGACCTTGTTCATGAGTTTACAAGAGTGCTACAAGATGTATTTTAGACCGCTTCCAGACCGCCTGGCTTCTCGAGCGCTACACGGACCGCTACTGACCAAGGTAGACCGCTGCAGACCGATCGAGACTCCACTGCAGACCGAGGGAGATCATTTCACGACCACATGATCAAGTTTGACCGAGGTACTCAGATCGGTGGTGAGAACGCCCCATTACACAGATTTTCGGAAATAGTTGACCCTCAAATGTCAAAGCAGTCTCGGGTATAAATAAGGTTAATACAAATGGGAAAGGATTGATAATATTTTGTTTCAAACAATAAAACTAAAATTTAGATGGGTAACTGTTCAGTTAAATTAATTAGTAGAATTCAACCCAAGCAAAAACAGGTAGGTTTCATTTGTTTGCAGGTAGGTATAGTACAGGGTTAACAACTTGTAACATACAGCTCAGAGACATACCAAGATAATGTAATTCCAAGTAACTAAACAGATAATGTACCTACAAATATTCTCAGTTATGCAGGTAGAATCATGCAAGTGTTTTAACCCCATCATTCAGTGAAATCTCGAACAGAAGCTATCATACCACTGACTTCTAATTAAAAAGATTGAGAGAGAAAAAACCCAGGTACAAATTGTGACTTACCGTAACTCTTTCCCACATATATACACATCTCACGCCTCTGTAGCAGACAAATTGTGAAAACATTGTGACAAAAGAAGGTTTTGCTCATAATGAGTAATTTCTTATTTGCCATAATGTTGTTAACTTAATTCAATAGTTTAATTGTCTCAAATTTATAGAGAGTTTCCATATTTTTACCTAATATTTTATAATTCAAAGTCGTCTACTGCAGATTTGCTGTATGTATATGGGAAAGGGTTAACTCTTTCCCATTTGCAGATCCATTTTGATGCACTTCCAGCAGATAGCATTTGTTAACATTGTAGCATTTCTAGAGAATTGTCTAGATGCTTTCAGTCATCTGTTGCAGATTTATTGTACATATATAGGAAAGAGTTGTATGATGTACCACAGTACAAGTCCTTACAAATAGGAAACTATTAACACATCTGAAGTAAGATATTTTATAAAACATGAAAATACATGCAGATTATAACTTCAAGTCCATTTCCATATAAATGTTATCAAAGTCATCAGATGCAGATTTATTGCATGTGGGAAAGGGTTAATGGTATTTGGTGGGGTAGATGTTTTAAGACAAATTACAGGGCTCAATGAGATTAATCAAACCATAGATGATAACTCTTAAGCTTCGTAGAGTCATGGTTTCAATTCATTTTCTTTGCAATGAATGCCGATATGACAATGATTTTTGATGGGTTACTATTGTATTACTGGCCAAAACATGTAATCAACATTTCATTCATATAGACACTTTCTGAAGCCTTTGCAGCAGATAGCTTTTTGAAAACATAGTGACAAAAGAAGAAATTGCTCAAAACAAGCAATTTCTCCTTTACTTTTGGCACAATTATTTTCCACTTTTAGTTAGTCATAGGTTATCCATTCAATTATAGAGATTTTCCATTTTTTGACAAAAAATGTTCAAAGTCTTCTGCTGCAGAATTGGCATATGAGGGAAAGGGTTAAGAAACTATCTGGTTCTCATGTATCACATGGCTTTGTTTGTGATGCAGAAACCATCTGGCAATCCAGTGTACCAGTGAAGTTACAGAACACATCACATCTTTTTATTAATTGGCTACAGTACATAATGTACTGTAGAATTTGCATATCAAATATATGAATTATCAAAGAGATAGGCTTATCAGGTAATGGTTCAGATATTGTCAGAATCCAGGCACCATTAAATGTTCTACCACAAGCATTGATGTTTAGCTAATTGGTAATGGAATATTTGGATGTTTAAATGAACTTGTAAATAATATTCTGATTTTCCAATTTAGAGCAATTATATGTTCTGGCACAATTGCCAACAGTCAGTGGGGCATCTATTAATTTCTGATGTGGCATTGATTTTTAGCATTAAGCAATATATACCTGCTTAGAGAATTATCATCATGAATCTGTTTTGGCATCAATCTTTCACTTTCAGCAGCTGGACACCTGGTTGTATACCTAGTCTTGGGGATCGTTTAAACCTTCCCCAAATACAGACCCTGGCAGATGACGTCTTTTAAAACATTGTGGCAAAAGTATAAATTGCTATTAATGAGCATTTTCATTTTAAGCAGCAACTGTTTTCAATCATCTGTCCTATTTTGAGATTTCCCCTATGGAATGTTGGAAAGGGTTATAATCCTATTTCATGGCAACTTAATGTTTTTTACTTTCTTTTTTAAGAAAGTTATAATTAATTTTGGATAGATCTTAGTTAATAACAGTTTAATTGTTTCATCTTGAATGAATGGAACTTCATTAAACGATTAAATTTACTTCAACAATTGTTTCTCCATCTCCAAGAATGTTTTTTAAAAAACAAAACACTTTCAATCCTCCAGACGATATATTATTTTTTAAGACATTTTTAAAGAAGAATTATGAGTTTAAAAATATTATATTGGGTATTTAATGGTGAATTATGCAAGGAGAATGCCACTTTCATTCAACATATGTATCCCTTTCTTATAAAATGAAACACATTTTGATGCATACACAGCTGACACATTTTGAAAGCATTATGTTGAAAGTAGAAATTGCTCATAATGAACAATTTCTCCTTCTAAATCAATCTTTCAAATTCAAATCATTATACTATTCCATAGTTTTACCTAGAATGTTTTAAAGTCTTCTGCTGAAGATTTGTGGTATGTGACAGGGAAGGGTTAAATTAAAGGGTTGTATTATGGAGTAACATTTCAATGCAGCATTGATAACAATTTCAGCAGTTTTCTGTTCACAGGAGCAGCAAATTGGGAAGTATTAAATTGTTCCAGTGAATTTAAAGCAACTAAACTACAGTGGAGATTATTGATTTGGAAGCTTAACCCTTTTCATCATACAGACGCTTTCTGATGCTTCTGTAGCAGACAGCTTTTTGAAAACAATGACAAAAGAAGAAATTGCACAAAACATGCAATTTCTCCTTTTGCCACAATGTTTTCTACTTTTAGTCATAGGTTATATATCCATTCAATTATAGAGATTTTCTATTTTTGACAAAATCTTTTCAAAGTTGTCTGCTGCAGAATTGTCGTATGAGGGAAAGGGTTAAAGCAAACAATATAATAACCATATTTGAGCTGTGTGGTTATTTAGAGCACTACTGGGATACAGTGCAGATGAAACACAGTCCGGCTAAAAGTGCACCCAGTACCATCTGTTACTTAGTGTTTCCAAATTGACACTAACCCCTTTGTACATGCAGATGTATGTCAATGTATCTGCAGGACGACTTTTGAAAACATTGTGGAAAAATTAAAAATGATCACAATGCTGCAGTTTTGCCAACATGGAGAAGGTTCTACTTTAGAGTGAAAGCATTATGATTCCCCAATGCAATATGGTTGCAAAACATCTTGTAATCAAGATAAACTTTCAACCATAATGATCCAGGTCCTTGATTTATGGGTTTTTCCCATAACAATAAAGGCACACTGGAAGATATTTAGCTGAAACAGCTAAAAAGATAATTGATAATGATTGACAACTGCAAGTTACCATAATCTTTATGCATGTTATTGTTCTCTTTCAAATTACATGTTTATCATAAAATGCAAGATAAAACATGCACATGATGGCTTTGTTGGCCACGAAATGTTATCTCAACTTATCTTTTGGGTTCAACAATATTCAGTGTGTGCTAATTCTACCCTTAAGCACACCACAGTGAATATTTCCTCTGCATCTAGAAATGTTGAAGATGAGTTTGTCAGTTTTGAGCAACTTGACATTTTTTACCGTTTTGGGAGAAAAACCAACAATGCGGTCTCTGCGAGTATCGACCCTGATCAGCCTTAGCATGCCACGCTGAGTGAGGCTTACCAGGATGGACAATCTTCGCCTCGATCTTGTGGATTTTTTGTTTCAGGAACCATTACTCTATACCTCGGAGACGGAATGAGTCAGCCCCGAAATACATGTTTTCTTTAAAAAATTGTCAATATTTTTTCATTCCTAAATTCTATCATATTACTTTTACAATTTAGAAGATTCTAACTATCACAAATAACCTAAACCAAATCATGGGATAAAAAGGTCTCACAGAGCATTACCAAGATTTGGAGTAAGCATAGAGAAAAGCCCTCTCATCAATATTCTTAATTTTCTTTCTTATTAAAAAATTACACATTGATTCACCATGCAAACCAGGCCTTGCAGATTGACATCCACCTTTTTGTTAACGAGTTTACTGTGGAAACCAAGTTAATCAAGAGAGCAGCGTCATGAAAATAGAATCCATTGTGCAAATTATGTTTGTGTGAACAGTGAAGTCTGAGCACAACCCAAACCGTGTATCAATTGTTGATCTTATTCATTACAAAAACGCAACTTTGATCCAGGTCTTGACATGCATCTGCAGCGGACGATCGACTTTTAAATTGTTATGTGACAAGACGAGAGATTAATCAAAATGAACAATTTCACCTTTTGCAACAATGTTTTTCACCAACTTTTCATTAATCACACTTTCATTTATAAAAAGAGATTTCGCATTATGTTATTTCTACGTATTTTTAAAGTTGTCTGCAGCAGATTATGGCGTATGTGGGCGAGGATGTAAACGTTGATAGAGATCCTTTTCATTTGACTTGAGTAAGCTATTGGAGGCAGGGCTCGAGGACTTAATAAAGCACTCAATGAAATGGCTGTGGGAGTATTCTGATAAACACTTCAATTTAACCCTGTAGCATAGCATTACCCCATTCAAATATTCTACGACTTTTTTTTAATTTTAAAATCCGATTAAAGCAAGAGCAAATTAACCCTTTCTCACACAAAAAACATCTGCAGCAGACGACTTTGAAAATATTATATGCAAAGTTATGGAAATCTCTTTTAACGTTTAATTATTGAAAAACCTAGAAAACATTGTGGCAAAAGGAGCTGCAGAGGCGCCAGAAATCGTCTGAATGTGGGAAAGGGTTAAGGAACATGTATGTTTTAACCATTTTTCTGCCACAGAGTCATAATGATGAAAGCAAGTATTTTGAAGTTTAGAAAAACCAAAAAACGGTAACTAAGTACATTGTATATAACTTTAATTACTTCAAATGTAAGAACAAACATCATTGCATAATCACAGGGGTGTTCTGAACAAGTGTGTCACAACAGAAATTGAATTATAGTGAGAAAATGGCCAGCCGACTTTAAGAAAAGCATGGAAAGGGAATATCTCCAAAAAGGTTCGATCACCTTGGTTCTTAGCAAAATACCAAGCAAGGAAACTAGCCTGAGTACCATAAAGGGATAATGAGTTCATGGTAATTCTCACAAATCACAGCTGTCTTGACAGTAGCAATTGACTTTTATCACAAATAAAACAGCAGCTCACAGTCACTGAGCAGGTCTACTCAAAATATAAACATAATTTATTCTCTCTCTCATAGTGACAATGGGCAGCCAAGACAACCACTGGTAAATAAATAATGTTCACCTTTTTCCTTTACATTTCAAACTTTGATTTTTTGGGTTTTTGACTAAATGTTTACAGATTTGTTATATGTGTTTCCCCAAATGTTGGTTATTGAATAGCATGTCTTCTTTTTTAGAGATTGAATACTAAGAGAATAGCTGCTTAATCTTAGTCTAAAACACTCAACATGAAGACTGTGATGAAATCAACAAAAGGGTCATCAGTTGCATTTTGCAGAATTTTGTGTTGAAAAATGGAGAAAGAAAGAAAGAAAGAAAAAAGAAAGAAAGAAAGAAAGAAAGAAAGAAAGAAAGAAAGAAAGAAAGAAAGTCAGGAAAAAAGTTAATTTTTTATGATATAACTATAAAACTGTTGAAAACTTTTATCAACCAAAAAAATGAACAAGTCCCAGATTGATTGTAAGAATTACACTACATGACATTGTATAATTACATTTCTTGATCTTTTGGTGAAACAGGAAATAATTCAAGCAAAAAGCACTTAAAACACTTCTGAAGATGAATTTATCAAGATTGCTTTAGCTCTTCAGAGACACTTATTCTATTGGCAACAAGTTGTTAATCTTACTTCTGTAGATATTGGCCACATTTGTTTATACCAGCCGCGTCTAGTAATTTGGGAACTTTAAACGCATCGATATCTGCATGAAGACGGACGGGCGAAGCTCAGTGCACCAGAAGCTTCACTGTCTGCATATAATGTTTTATACATGTATATAATAATTTTTGAATCCTTTCCTCTGATGCATATGCAGAAGATGTTTTTGCAAACATAATGTGACAAAATGAGAAATTGCTTAAGAAACAAGCAATTTCACCTTTTGCGACAATGTTTTCAACTTTTTTCAGTAATTATATTTTTCATTTATTAACCCTTACCCTCATATAGACGTTTTCTGACGCCTCTCCAGTAACAGCTTTTTGAAAACATAGTGACAAAAGAAGAATTTGCATAAAACGTGCAATTTCTCCTTTTATCACAATGTTTTTCTACTTCTTGTCATAGGTTATTTAAAGAGATTTTTCATGTTTTTGCATGATTCTTTTCAGAGTCGTCTGATGCAGATTTGTGGGTTAATGCATCTTCTGCCAATATAACTACAAATGATGTCAGTGCATGTGTAACTAAAACTTAAATTGTAAAACAAAACCATTATATTACAGAAAGCACTTTGACAAAACTATAGGGAGTGGTGTCATAAACTATAGCAGTTCACACATTGTTTGAAAGAGGACTGTGAATACCTGACAAAAAACATTAATTTAACCTATTTTGACATACAACAATCCTGCAGCAGGCGACTATGAAAAACATTTAATTTCATGAGGTTACATTTTCATGTTCAATATGAAGAAGTTGGAAGGTAGACCAGTGAGGTACTTTAAACTTGATTAACTCAACCTGTGGATGGCAGTCAAGTAATGCCACAGTAACAGTTACTGTTGTCACCAACGTTTTCAACTCTATTCAATAAATATATACATGTATTTTCATTTAGAGTGGTTTCCCCCCCAAAAAAGTGTTTTTCAAAGTTGTCTGCAAATTTGTTGTGGGAAGGAAATGGTTAAGGTACTTGAAACTTCATTAACACAAGCTGTGGATGGCAAAGTCAAGTTATGCCAAAGTTGTCAACAATGTTTTCAACTCTATACAATAAATATACTTTCATTTAGACAATTTTTGTCTAGGTGTTTTCAAAGTTGTCTGAAGGTTTGTTGTATGTAGGTTGGAAATGGCTAGGGTACTTGAAACCTCATTAACACAAGCTTTTGATGGAAAACTAAAGTTTATGCCAAAGTTGTCAGTTTTTGTGTACTACAGCCATCCAAAAAGGGGCCCATCATTGAATATAGAATTTAACTCTTTCGCTCATACAGAGGCTTTCTACGAAACGTGCATTTCTCCTTTTGCCACAATGTTTTCCGCTTTTAGTCAAAGGTTATCCATTCAATTATAGAGATTTTCTATGTTTTGACAAAATCTGTTCAAAGTCGTCTGCTGCAGAATTGTCGT
>JAUELF010260204.1:0-11394 GCA_031471495.1 Clinocardium nuttallii | reverse complement strand
TTCGGTCATGGTGGAGTGCCCATGGGCAAGGCACATTTTCTAGCCTAGTACTGGTTTGTTTACCTAGGAATCATGAATAATTAAATCTAATTGCGCGCTAAATGACCTTAGCTGTCGATGCGCCATAAAACAATGTACATTCATTCATTGTCGCGATGACTTATGTCAAACGTCCGAAAAGATATAGTGGCCGAGCTTGGGTTTGAACTCACAACCCCAGGATTTATCACTCGACTGTGTCGCAACCGAAATTGGCATGCACAGCTTCTTGCTCAAAGGTCATGGCGAGGTCATAACTGTTGAGTAGTAGTACTAATAGTGTACCGTTTACTACAAAGCAACAGGTCGTAGAATTCTCATCTCCACTGAATGAAACAAGCAATTGCTTGGCAAATCAATTATTATAGCGAAGCATGCCTTAAAAGTGATAGGGCCACACACACTGGGAGAACCTTTGTTCGTTTAAACTCTTTATAAAGCTGATGACAAACATACACATTGTTTTGGAATAATTACAAACTTCGTATGAAGAAATTGAGAAACTATTTTCAACGTAAATTACTAATTGAATACAAATTCTTTGAATGTTATTTCATGATATAATTCAATTTGAATCGTTTTGTTTTGAAATGAAAGAAATGAGGAAACAATTGCGATTGTTAGATTTCCGATCATATTGTCTGAGACCCTTAGCTCTATTATCTCCCAAGGAAAGAACGACTCTTCGTAATGAAATATAGAACTTGTGAAAGGTGTTTGCACATGCAAAACATGGGATTGCAATACAATTATATCGTTTAAACATTCAATGCATTTACTTTGTTTTATTCTCGGTAAAATATGTGTAAATAGTATATCTTTTAAGAAGGTTAATACAATAAAAATAAATCCATAATGAATAATTTAGTGTTTTTGTTCAAGGGAAGGGAAAGATTTTCTGCGAAAATATGAATACAATCTTGAGTTCAATAATCTTGGCATATATTGATATATATCACTTTTGCTTAACACTTATTTGGAAAAGATCCATGCATTAGTTTTAAAATACATTAAAGTTGTTGTTCAAGAAGCATTTTCATACAACCCATGCACTGTTTGTTTTCTGTATCTAAACTAAAACGATGAAAACATGAACGAAACATAATGGAATGGAGGTATTGCGAAACAGGCGGGGTTAAGATAAAATTTGGAAAAGTGTATTCAGCGGTCTGCTAAAATCATCAGAAGGCATTGAATGCAGACCACGGGACTCAATGATGCGGCAAATCGTCTATACAGAATGTTAGAAAATAGCATAGCTTGAATCACTGATAGAGGATTGCGTTTGTTAACTTACATCAAAAAGCCCTAATGGTTCATAACTCTCACTCATGAATCTGAATGAGAGCCTTTACACGAGAAAATCCAACACAATGGTCTCTGCGTAATACATCGACCCAGATCAGCATGTGTAGACCGCGCAGGCTAATCCGGGCCGTCACAGTCCGTTTCAGGGGATATAAGTATACAGTAATGATTCATGAAATAGAAAATCTACTGGAAGCGAAACGTGTCTGTTCGGGTTAGTCTGCGCGGCATGCTTTACCTGATCCGGGTCGATAGTTTACGCAGAGTCAACACTGTTGATTTTCTCATGAATCTGAATGTGTTTTCATTTCATCTTTTATTCTTCGTTATTCTGGTAGACTGTTTTGTTACAACTATATCAGCAGTCGAGTTATATATGTTTTAACTGTGACTTTGAAACAACTTTGTTATGTATATTTTTTACTTCGAGAGGTCAGGATATACATTCCAATTAATATCATTATATGTTTACATCGCCCTGAGGTTGAGAAAATTAAGCTCTCCCCATTTGTAGACGCATATTGACGCGCGTGCAGCAGACCGCGTTTGAACACATTGTGATATATTGCTCATTGTGAGCAAGTTATCTCCCCTTGTTACAATGTTTTCAACTCGTTTCAATAATTATACTTTCATCATTGTCTGATTCGTTAATGTTACCTACATTTTGTCATAGTCGCCTGGTGTAGACTCCTGGCACAAGACTATGGGTGGGTTTTAAGTACGTCGCGAATTCTAGATGAGAAATGATGAAATTCAAGAGAAAGTAGTCAGTGGCTTCGAAAGAATGTTGTGTAAGTACTGGTGTGGGTAAGCCAGGAAAACATGGGTAGGTGCACTGACCGCCGTGATATGACCAAAGCTGTTAAAACGGCGTTAAACTCCAAACAAACAAACAAGGCCAAATGAAGGAAAATCTTGTTCAAACTAGAGGTTTCATTTTAATCTTTGTCAGAATAATTATGTTGATGCGTTTTGCATTATAAATCACATTGCATAATTCAGGTGAGTGATCTATGGCCATCATGGCCCTCTTGTTGGCTCACCAGAGCACAAATTGCTCAAGGTGAGTTTTTGTGATGGTCTTTTGTCCACTGTTCGACCCTTGTCGACATTTTGCTTGTTTACACTCTTGAAGTCACTATCATTCAATCTTCATGAAACTTATTCTGTTTGTATATCTTACTGATTTTTAGGCCAAGTTCGAATATGGGTTTGATCAAAAACTAGGTCACTAGGCCAAATTTAAGGAAAATCTTGTTAACACTCTGGAAGCCACCATTTTTAGCTTGAGCATGTTGAAACTTTGTCAGAATATTTGCCTGGATGATATCTAGGTTAAGTTTGAAATTGTGTCAGGCCCTATCAAACACTAGGTCACTAGTCCAAATTGTAGAAAAACCTTGTCAACACTATAGAGACCACATTTTTGACTTGTTTATCTTGATGATATCTAGTCCAAGTTAGAATATGGGTCATGTCGGCTCAAAAACTGGGTACTAGTCAAAGTTGAATAAAACTTGTAACCACCGTGGAAGCCGCATTTTTGGCTTGAGCATGTTGAAACTGTCAAAATGTTTGTATTGATGTTATCTAGGTTACGTTTGAGTATGGGTCAGGTCTGGTCACAGCTAGGTCACTAGGCCAAATTATAGAAAAATATTGTTAACCCTATAGAGGCTTCATTTTTGACTTGAGCAGCTTGTAACTTTTTCAAAAAGTTTGTCTTGATGATATCTAGGCCAAGTTTGAATATAGGTATTTATGGTCAAAAGCTAGGTTGAAAAGCCAAATTAATGGAAACTTGTTAACACTCTGGAGGCGGCCTTTTTGGTTTGAGGATGTTGAAATTTTGTCAGAATATTTGCCTGGATGATATCTAGGCTAAGTTCGGTCAAAAACTAGGTCACAGGCCAAATTGTAGAAATGTATTGTTTAGATTATAGAAACCGTCTTTTATACATGAGCAGCTTGAAACCTTCTCAGAAAGTTTGTCTTGATACTATATATCTAGGCCAAGTTAGAATATGGTTCATGTCGGGTCAAACATCAGGCCACTATGCAAAATTGAAGGTAAATACACTCTTGAAGTCACTCGTTTGTCTTGATGATATCTAGGCAAAGTTCAAACATGGGTCAGGTCCGGTCAAAAACTAGGTCACGAGGCCAACTTGTAGAAACATCTTGTTAACACTAGAGACCACATTTTTAACTTGAGCAGCTTGAACTTTGTAAGTAAGATTGTCTGGATGATATCTAGGCTAATTCGAATATGGTCTGGTCAAGAACAAGGTCACTAGACCAAAGTGTAGAGCAAGACTAAGGTTGAATGTCGGCTATGTCCAGTCAATAATTAGGTCAATAAGTCTAATACTGAGAAGAAATAAATATTCTTGGCACTAATGATCGGTGACCTCAATAAAGATTGTTGAAATTATTACAATGATATGATCCGTTAAAAATATGGATTCTTTTATTAAGTCTTAATATGAATTTCTCGGGTGAGCGATCCAAGGCGTCGTGGCCCTCTTGTTTACAAGTTCCTATTTATTTAAGGAGTAATCTTTTATTAGAAATAATGAATGAACATATAACTCGTCTGCAGCCGACAACTTTTAAAACATCTAGGCAAAATTGTGGAAAATCTCATCAAAATATAGTCAAAAGTCGTGATAATTAAGTTGTGTGTTCAATATTCTTACACTATGCAACAAGTTATTTTCAAATCTGGCCAGAACCTTTTGATAAGAAATGTTCACTATATAAACATATAAGGAAACAATCCCCGCCCCCTTGCGGCCATGTTTTTCAAAGGATCGGTATAATTTGACAATCTCTTGGCCAAATTATTTTCAAATCGGACCAGAACTTTTGGACAAGATATAACCTCCGTTACCCGTGCCCGCAATAGAATCACTTGAGTAGAATTATGAAGATACAAAAATTCCCCTAATTATTGAATTATGTAAGACACATTGATGCTGCTTCAGAATTATTTTTGTGAAAAGGACAAAAGGAGACCAACTCCAAACCAGCAAAGTGCTATATTGATCACTTTTGTGTCTGTCATGCTCGTTTATCGTCAATAGTTTCCCTAAACACTTCTCCTGAACCGCTGGGTTAATTGTAATGAATTTGGAAATTTTGATTCCAAAATAATTTCACAGGAAAGTTCCGTAGGTGGTCTTGTTTGAAAGTTGTTCAAAAGTTCAATTCCGTCCAGACCTTTGGTTTCTGCGGCATCAGAGAAGGGGAAAATGCCAAAACTTATTGTCCAAAGTACACGCCCGTTTTGAAAATTATTTTGCACAAATGTTCCTTGTGTTACTGAACAGAACACAACCTTTATTATCTCAAACCACACTTAGGGTACACGAGAAAAACAATAAACAGTTAACATGCAATTGTCACGAGACATGATATTGTGTGTGAGAGAGAGAGAGAGAGATTATAATTTTGGAAAATACCGAAAAGTATGATTTGTGTGTAGACCGGGATCAGACTGATCCGTTAAAAAACATGGCCACCAGGGAACAGAGCTTGTTTTGCTTATATTTGTAAAATAAAAACTTCGAAAATCTTCTTGTCCAAAAGTACTTGCCTGATTTTAAGATAACATTTTGATGAAGCCTTTTCCCGACTATTTGACAATTTTTAGAATGAACATTTTAAATTAAGGATAATATAATTATTGTTGATTTTTTTTACTGATCAATATCTTATTTGCCACTATGTTTTCACAAGAGAAAATGGTTAAATTGCTGGAGATATGACATTTCTTTCTTTTTCTAATATTGATATGGCACCAAAAAGACCCATTGTGGCATAATAAAAGTCGAACACATGTGCTGGTTTAAAGAAAGACTTTAAATTACGTATATTATACAGACAAACGTTAGGCCTGCCAGTCCAAAGCCCTGGACCGACAAACAGTACTTGAGCCTAGAAGTCAATTGCCCAACCTGAAGAAATAGACCAGCATATATAGTCTGACCTTGCATATAGTATGCAACATTATACGTGTGTGGAACACCTTTGTTGCCTCATTATACAGTATTTGTTTGTATTATGTGTAGTCTTTACACTATTAGATCATGCCATACTCCTTTATGCTATGTACACTGATTAATGTGTTAGGTGCATAATCCGTTTTGTTATGTTCTCACTTCATTCTATTATGTATCCTGATCGTTGTGTCTTGTGAATAACGAATTTGACAATGCACAAGCCATAATCATCGAAATACATTACATGATGTTCGGTACATAAAACGCAATGGACAAAATGCACACATACTGATCGGAAACATCAAATTATGATTCGGTACATATATGTCGAAATGGTGAATGCACAAGAGATAATGCTCGGTATACATCACATACTCAATTGCGCACATAAAAATTGGATAGTGCACATGATAGAATGACTTGAAGGCATCACATAATCAATTATGCACATAACGAAATGGAGAATACACAGACAAAGTGACCGGTACACATCACATAAAGACGTATGTGAATAACAGAACGTAAATTGCACATAACACAGCGACGTGTACACATCACACTTACATAACGAAATGGAAAAGACACCAGCCACAACGATCGGAACAGATCACTTAATGGGGTATACTCATAACGAAATGGAAAAGACACCAGCCACAACGATCGGAACAGATCACTTAATGAGGTATACTCATAACGAAATGCAGAATTCACAAGAGACAACGATTGTATGTATACTTTAACGAAATGAGAACATAACGAAACAGATTATGCACATAACACATATCAATAAGTGTGTACATAGCATAACGGAGTTAACAGACTACACAGAATACACACACATACGGCAAAGGCGTTCCATATACGTGCGTATTAGCGTAATTACAAATCTTATTTCTGTGCCCAGGTAATACGCTAGGAAGTACCTTGTATTATTGTATTAACAATACGAGATAGTACCATCGTGTGTATTATTGTATTAACAAGAGATAGTACCATCGTGTGTATTGTTTTACTATCTTGACTTTATGCGTATTATTTTTTGTTTCAATCTTTTTTTCTCTTTTTTTCGCATGTTTTTGGTTGGTGTGAAATGAAGACTGTCATCTTATGTATGTGCCGTGGTAACTACACTAGGAAGTATCTTGTACAGTTGTCCAGGACCATCATGTCCCTCTTGGCTGACTTCTTAATTGATAGTTTATCCTTTTCTTACATGTTTCTCAGACATACATAAATCGCTTTAACTATTCATAAGTAGGCAAGCATGCGGAATTATCTTATCATAATCTTATGTTATAATCGGCTTTCAGATCATTTGCATGGGATTTGGGCTCTTTATATGTAAGAAAACAATTCCCTACAACAGCTCTGCACCAGACGACTTTGAACGCAATAGACATAACATGAACGATCTATATAAATACAAATACAATTATTGAACAGAAAACATTGTATCAAAAGGAAGAGTTGCTTATTGTGAGCATCTTTCCACAAATTTACGTATTTGTTTCGAATATGAATAGCTGTAAACGTTTCTAAAAAGAGAAATGACGAATGGAACACGTATGCAAGTGGGCTCGGGAAATTATCAGCTGCTGCTCATTTTGCTACACTATATATATATATCCCCGCGAAGGCAGTTTGTCGGGTAATGCTGGGCCGCGACAGCTGGTCCGAATGGTTAGTTGGCTGTGTGAAGAGAGAATTACGTCTTCTAAGATCATCCCTAGGTGTTTTATATTATTTATCTCCGCTTCGCTTGAACCTTAATATTACATCAAAACAGCTTGCGTTAATATTTATGTCGCCTCGGCAGCATACATATTTTCTAAAAAAATAAACAGTGGAACATCGAAGAAATTGCTTAAATCGACATCCTTTTCATCTTTGTCTGAAAAGTTGATTTACACGTTTTAGATGTAACACATTTTGCTTTTTGAAAGCAGACGACTCCGGGATGACTCCGGGACGACTCCGGGACACTTCCTTTTGTCAATCATTGGATAGAATGAACGAACGAGCCGAGATTCGAACTCACGACACCTGTATCGACACTCCTCGTGGTAACCAAATGACCTTTCTCAGTTCAAGCACTCGTCTTGATGGTTGGTTCTGTGACTGTCTATTCAAAGGAACCTTGTAAGATTGGAATAAAGGAAAGGATTACACTCTTACCAATTATTCCCTTTCACAAACGTCGCAATCTGGTATACGAAATAAAACTGAATTAATTCATAGGAAAAGTTGTGGGAGCATCGTACGAAATTTCAGTGCTGTCGTAGACCCTCGTGGTAGAGTTGTGAACAAATCAATAGAAATACAGCGGCATTATCTGTGTTAGTCCCATTGTGTAAATAAACTTGTCGTGTTCGTACGTCAAAACCGAATGAATAGTCTACGATCGTTCTACAACAATTTAACCCTGGTCCCAACAGAGCGCCCGATAGCATGCTTCTGTTAAAATAGACGGAGCTCCGGGTTGCGGGGAAATCATTTCAATTGATGCGTCGGTGTCAGGAAGAAGAATACCGTGCACCACTGGTGATATTTCCATAACACGCCATGAAACAACTGTAATACTGTAGACAGCGGGGTAAAACACCCTTCAAGCAAACAAAACCAATTAAATTCAACCAAACAAACACTACGCTAGTTCCTTCTAAGAAATGAAAACATTGAGGGAAAAGTATTTCTCAAAACGTTTATAAGGAGTCAAAACGACGCTTTCAATATTTCCAAATTTAAAAAAAACTTTTGTTCCAGATATCCTGCTACCGGTCGTGGAATCATTAAAATACAGCAAAAGAACAACATTAAAAATAAACAACAACACTTACGTAATATGAGTCGTCTCGCCAGAAAACCAACATCGTGGACTCTGCGTGAAGTATCGTCCCAGAAAACCAACATCGTGGACTCTGCGTGAAATATCGTCCCAGATCACCAACATTGTGGACTCTGCGTGAAGTATCGTCCCAGATCAGCCTAAGCATGCCGCACAGGCTAACACGGACATACACTTTTCGCCTCATGTTGATTTTCTGTTTCACGAATCATTACTCTATACATTTATCGTCCTGAGTCGGAATGTATCGGCCCGAATCAGTCTTCGCGGACAGCGCAGGCTGATCTGGTCGATACATTACGCAGATGCCATAATGTTGATTTTCTCGCGGGACGGCTCGTATATATTATGTATGGCTCTGAAATGCGATGAACAGCAGTAGAAGCCGACAATAGACTCGAAACTATGTCTTCGTATACTTTTTAAAGATATTATTGTTTGCTTAGACATAGACTACACATTAATGAAACAACCCCAAATCAGCGGCAAACCAGTGACATTATATAAACAGATTAAAATATGGAGTAAGATATAACCAATTCCAAGGAAAAAACCACCTTTGTGTTCTTAAACGAAATTGACTATGAATCCTGATGGTAAACTAACTCGTTGAAGACATAGAAACACCCTCAGAAAGTCGGTTGAAATAGAAAGAAACCTATGTGGATGTACCTAGTAGAAAGGGTTTTTATGTAACAGCTTAATTCAATGATGGTTGGAAACATTTCTGTGCGGTCTCGTGCATCACCATTGGTGTGCAGATACTTCATAACGGTAGATATACGAGCCGTCCCGCGAGAAAACCAACATTACGGCATCTGCGTAACGAATCGACCAGATCAGTCTGCGCCGTCCCGCGAGAAAACCAACATTACGGCATCTGCGTAATGAATCGACCAGATAAGTCTCCGATACAATCCGCCTCCGAGGGAAAGAAGTATAGAGAAATTATTCCTGAAACAGAAAATAAACAAGAGGCGAAAAGTGTCTGTCCGGGTTAGCCTGAACGGCGTTTTTAGACTGATCCGGGTCGATACTTTACGCAGAGACCACAATGTTGGTATATCCGGGTCGATACTTTACGCAGAGACCACAATGTTGGTATATCCGGGTCGATACTTTACGCAGAGACCACCATGTTGGTATATCCGGGTCGATACTTTACGCAGAGACCACCATGTTGGTTTTTCTCGCGAGATGGCTCACTTATCCTCCTTTCTCATATACAGGTGACTTTTAAAATGTAATACGGCAAAAAGGATATTGGCTTTTAATGAGTATTTTCTCATTTTGCCAGAATGTTTTCAACTATATAGTATCAAAGTAGACATTCGCTTATAGAGAGGTCTTTTTTCCTAGATATCTTACAAAGTATCTTACAAAATTAACTGTTGCACATTGATGTTTATGGGGAAGGATGAAAGGATACAATTTAACGGTGCAGACAATACACTTCCAGGACGCAAACTACGGATTAAGTTATTAATGTAAACTCGAAATGTTCGGTGATCCGTGGACGTTGAGGACTCGAACCGGCGCCAGATGTTGCGTGTTGGGTGTATTTAAGGAGCATCATCACTACTGACAATTCATATTCCACAACTGCTTTACTGCGCACGTCGACGATAAACAATTCAGAATGGGAAAGACATCATTGTTGGTGAGTACTTTTACTTTTATGTTTTTTGTTTTATTAAATTGTCTTTAGACATAACCGTTATCTTCGGGGCCACCTGCTTTGATCCTTTTACCAGATAAATAATTTTGCAGCAGACGACTTTGACATAATCTGGGCAAATATATAGAAACTCTCAATATTTATAGTCAGTTGTAGTTATATAATATGAAGTATAGTCCTTAAATAGAGTTGATAACGGTGTTTCAATAGGAGAAAATGCTCGTAGTGAGCTTTTTCTTTGATTTCAAAAGTCGTCTGTGTAAACGCGTGTCTACGTGTGGTTGCGGGTTCACCTGAAAATAAACCGTAGCATCCCATAACATTTGATAATGTATCGATATTTCACATAAAACAGACAGAGTAATGCTCGAGCACCCATTGTTGTAAACCTATGTAAGGTGTAATGTAAGGTGTAATGGAGTTAAGTCACCCATCGCAGGTCACCCATCCAGGTACCAACCGCGATGAACGTTGTTTAACTTTAAGATACGGTCAACCACTCTACCAACGTCGCTATTAAGGTTCCTGGACCCCAATACACAACATTTTTATTTTTTAAAAAGGATATTATATTCTGAAAACATAATATATTAGACATGTAATGCTTTAAAGTGATTTTACCACCCGTAACTCAATTCATCAGTATTTCTATTTTGGACCCCTATGTTTATCTTTGAGCCCAAAAACAACAATGACTAAAAGTATAATATTATCATTTTTATGATGAAATATGTGTAATATTTAAATAAAAAAATGACTTAATTAATGCAGTCAGTATAGTGGAACAAAATTAAGAAACAAAAAAAAAGTTTTACTCAAAAAAAAAAAAAAAAGCCCATTTGATCACCCTACACATCACATATAAAATTGTGAGGTTTTTTTATGACGTCATTAACCATCTTTTGTGATATGTACTGCAATTACAATGATAAAAACTTCATAAAAAATGTCAGTATCATATATTTTAATAAATATGTGAATATTATGAACTTTTACCATGGTGTTTAGATTTTATATACCATAGAGTTAAGCATGCACCCTCCAAAATGTAATGATATATTTCATTGTTTTAAGCATCTGAACTACTTCAATAACAGTTTGCAGTGTCAAAACCTCATTTGTACAACAATGTTCATGAAACTTGGTTAACATGTCTATTTACATTATATCCAGACAGAGTTTAAATATGGACCAAATACAATAAGTAATACCAGAGTTATGGCCCTTGAATTTTGTAAATCTTGAAATTCTTCATCAATCTAGATCATAATCATATTTTATCACAAGAACATGTATGCCTATGTATCTAGGCTTACAAGATTTCGGGATACATCAAAACAGATGGTCAACAGTTATGGCCCCTTATTTTACTTATATTACAGAGTTATTGCCCTTTGTAATTTTTCTTGTTCGGAATGTATATTGTTTTATGGCACATCGACAGTCATTTAGCGCGCAATTAAATTTAATTATTCATGATCCCTGGGTAAACAAACCAGTACTAGGCTAGAAAATGT
>JAUELF010260193.1:0-11395 GCA_031471495.1 Clinocardium nuttallii | reverse complement strand
TTAGTGATAGTCAAGTTCAAAACTGGGTCATGTCCGGTCAAAAACTAGGTCTCTAGGTCAAATTTAAGGAATATCTTATGAACATTCAGGTGAGCGATCCAGGGCCATCATGGCCCTCTTGTTTTATTCATTCATTTATAGAGACTTTCTATAATTATGTTTTTGAAGTCATCTGCTGAAGATATTTTTTTGGTTGTATGTGGGAATGGTTATGGCATAAAAGAATCTTATTGCACCTACTAGTGTCTGTTGACCTTCATTTTGGAGGACCATTAATTAGCTTCTAACAAAAATGTAGAAGTGTAGCTAACTGTTGGACAATGCTCAAAAAGTGATCAAAATAACTCACTAAGCTAAAAAATAAATAAATTTTCGTGTATCACAGGGCCAATTCCAACTTCTGACAAAAATGTAGAAGTGTAGCCCAGCTGGTGAACACCCATGCCTATCTTTGTGGTACCCAAAATAAGTTTCCTAATGCAACTTGCTGCTAATTAAATGTAAGAGAGAGTGAGTTTACCTCTGAACCCAATCCTGGTTTGATTTTGGATACTTTATAATGTATTTATATATATATATATACCTGTTGATCTACAATTATATTTCTCCAGTAAATTTATGATTTAGTAAATATAATAGATCTGTTCTTATATTTGTAAAAAGTCCATAGATTTGCATATTCCGTGTCAAAATATTAGATGGCTTTGTCGTTGTTCAATAATGTTGTTAAATTGAAAATTATATTGTCTTTTATGATCTGTGTATGTCGAACTGTCAGTGAACACTGCATAAACATGTTTCTATGCAAACTGACCTTGTTAACCCTTTCCCTCATATAGACGCCTCTGCACCAGACAGCTTTTTGAAAACAGTGACAAAAGAAGAAATTGCACAAAACATGCAATTTCTCCTTTTGACACAATGTTTTCCAATTTTTAAAAGTCATAGGTTATCCATTCAGTTATAGAGATTTTCCATTTTTTGTCAAAATATGTTCAGTCGTCTGCTGCAGATTTGTTGTATGAGGAAAAGGGTTAAAAAATTTATTAAAAGTCGTCTGAAGCAAATTTGCTGTATGTGGGAAAAGGTGGGGTAATGACCTTGGATTGAGATACAATCAATGAATAGTACTTATAATTAACTTGCACATTGAACAATCGGACACATTATAGTTAACATACAAAACACTCTTAAATCAACTATTCAAACAATGTTAGTGAATGAATGGATGTTGATAAACATTTAACAACAGTATGTGAGAACCAATGTCATACTGGATTGGGACCTTTTGTGTGCTTGAATGGTTTTATGCCACTTTCAAAAACATATCATTGCAATTCCTGTATAAATGACATTTTCTACTGGTATTAATATTCTGACATCGGCGCATCATCCTTAATTATGATTATAACCGCCACCCTGATTGCTAAGAAGGGAAGCCATTACCGTACTACCTCTATTAGATATTGATCTTGTGTATCAAACCCTGGTCTCCTACTGAAAACTCCCCGCAGAAGCTCGGACCAATAAAGCAAGGAGACGTTGGATTATAAAGGACAATGACCCATTTAAAATCCTGTGTTACATTCAAATTTCTTCTTGTATGTAAAACTTAATGTTTCTGCATTTTGAACTTTTTCTCTGACAATTACAACAACTTCGCAGCGGACGACTTCGCAAAAATCTAGGTAAAAACATGGAAAATTCCTAAAAGGTATTTACCCATTCCCAGATACAACAAATCTGCAGCAGAGGACTTTGAAAACAATGTGAAATAACTTAGAAATTGTTAAAGCTGTGTAAAACACAGAACAATCAATCAAATGCATCATATCTCATTGTAAATGGGCTTTTGACCTGTTGTCAGTAAAGTGTTTGTATTTGCGGTGTTTTACATAGCTTTAACAATTTTTAAGTTATATCACGGCGTTTTCTGGGTTAGTTACCAGAAATACTGGTTCATTTATCCTGACACTGAGCCTGAATAAGTCAGTTGTAATGCTGACCCAACAGGATATAATTGCTTATTATGATGTTTTTTTCAAAAGTCTGCAGCACTGTATTATTGAGTCAAAATGTATCTCAGTGAATGTATTAATGCAGTACGGCTCTAAGTGCATCTAGTTGAAACTGTGACTTACAATTCTTTAGTATTAAGCAATTTGAAAATAATGAACCCAACCCATCAAAAATGTGTTATCTAAGCTATTTCCAGATGATCTAGCTAGACAATAATGTGAATATTATTAAAAATGTAAAAAAGTCGGGCAATTGCAAAATAGTTGTATGCATCACCATGTTGGGCCTGACCCCGGCTGCCACTGAAACTTGCCATTTAACCCTTTCCCTTATACAGATGCTTTCTGAAACCTTTGCAGCAGATAACTTTGGAAAACATTGTTGCAAAAAGTTAAATTGCTCATAATAAGCAATTTCTCCTTTTGCCACAATGTTTTCAACTCTTTTAAATAACTACACGTTTATTTATAGAGATTTTGCCTATCTTTGCCTATTATATTTTCAAAGTCGTCTGCTGCAGATTTGTTCTATAGAGGAAAGAATTAAGCATTTGAGAATAATGAACACATCAGAAATGTGATATTCAAGCTATTTCTAGATGAGTCAGCCATAGAATAATGCAAATATTGTTTAAATTGCAAAAAAACTTAGGCAATTACAAAATAGCTGTATGCATCACCATGTTGGACCATGCAGTCTGTCTGATACGACACTAAACATCCCGTTTAACCCTTCCTTCATGTAGATACTTTCTGACACCTCTGCAGCAGATGGCTTTTTGAAAACATGTGGCGACCAATTTTGAAGAAATTGCTCAAAATGAGCAATTTCTCCCTTTGTCACCATGTTTATTGTACTTTCATTTAAATGGAGTTTCAAAACATTTCATGTATGTATTCAAAGTTGCATCCTGCAGATTTCTTGTATGTGGGAAAGGGTTAAATCTCAGAACTTTATTATAGCTGAAGTTCATATTTCACATTCTAAAATCCTAACATCTTATTATATTAACCAAGAGTATTCTTTTGAGTACCAATAACATAGGGTTTGATCAGCGAAGAAGAGATATAGTGAGTTTAAAAGACCAGTTTACTAACCCTTACCAAGATCTACAAAATGTTTTAAACATTTAAGGCAAACAAATATGGACATTTTCTAGCCTAGTACTGGTTCGTTTACCCAAGGATCATGAATTTAAGTGAACTGTCGCCGTGATATAACTGAAATAATGTTGAAAGTGACGTTTAACCCTTATCAAAACAAAACAACCAGAAAATTATACGGAAAAACCCTATACTGAATTTGTGAATGTTTAATTTTTAAATAGAGTTAAAAAAATATCTGTGGAAAAAAGGAGACATTGCTAATATTGAGCAATTTCTCTTTTGCACAATCAGGTTTGAAATGCCGTCTGCTGCTGGATGTGATAAATTGTGTCAGTAAACATGGTAAGGCATTAATTTCCAAGAAATTGTTTCCCCTTTTCAAAACTCCATCAAGGGGTTGCGGAATATGTTTTAAATTTGACCAATCAAATTTCAGCTGGATGAATAACACACAAATCTATCATCAGAAACATTGGGTTTCTGACATTAAAACATGGCTGCATGAGGAGAAAAACATGAAAATATGTCATAAAACTTTATTTAATCTGTTTTTGCTCTCCCGTTATCAGCCATGAAATTTCGTGAAAAATGTCCTGTCAGCTCCAAGCCAGACATTATAAACCTTTATGAATAAATTTTAACCCTTTTGTTGCCAATTATAATTTTTGCAAACGATGCAGATTCAGGTGAGACAGCTCGTAACAAGCTGTCTCTCCTGAAATCTGCATTGCTTTACCACTTAAAGCCAATAAATATTACCAAATTTCCAGTTAGATGAAAAATTGAGTGGTCCAAATTTTCAATATTGAAGAGTTAATCAATGTCACTTTGTTAAATTCGGCAGTGAAAGAGTTAACCTGAGTTATCTCCCTTTTCTACCCCCTGTATATGCATCAGAGCAGCAGACTTCTTTTGAAAACATTGCAGCAAAAGGATACATTGCTCGATCATAATGAGAAAAACAATTATTTTGTTATAATGACATATCAATTTTAGTTATTTAACCCTCTCCCTCATATAGATGCTTTCCGACGCCTCTGCAGCAGACGGCATTTTGAAAACATAGTGACAAAAGAAGAAATTTCACAAAACGTGCAATTTCTCCACTTTTAGTCATAGGTTATCCATTCAATTATGGAGATTTTCTATGTTTTGACAAAATAAGTTCAAAGTTGATCGTCTGCTGCAGAATTGTTGTATGAGGGAAAGGGTTAAAGAAGCCCAGATTTATAGGTATGGGTAGATGTGCTATCAGAGTCTGAGGCTGGATGATTGAAGTTGATAACATGTGCCTGTGAAAGTCGACTTTGGTAACTTTCTGATAAAATATAAAATATTCCTTATCACCAAATCATAACCCTTGCATTCCAATTGCCACCAGTATAAATATTATAATGGATGTTTTTCAACCCTTTCCCACATCATACAACCGCTTCATGCAAGCTAGCAGAGACAAGATGTGTGTTTCTTGGCCTCACACCAGTTACACTCCATCCCACATTATTCCCACGTTATACAGCTAGCAGAGACAAGATGTGTGTTTCAAATGGCCTCACACCAATTACACTCCATCCCACATTATTCCCACATTATACAGCTAGCAGAGACAAGATGTGTGTTTCTTGGCCTCACACCAATTACACTCCATTCAACATTATTCCCACGTTATACAGCTAGCAGAGACAAGATGTGTGTTTCTTGGCCTCACACCAGTTACACTCCATCCCACATTATTCCCAAGTAACTGGCTACTTTTCCAGAGACCTTATTCTGCCCATTAGTGGAAGAAGAATGGCATATACTCTAGTCATAAATACTTTTGTGAATTATCGGAATCTGTGTTAGCCAAGCACTTCAGATATTAGAGGTATTTTCATGTTCTAAAATACTTATTAAAATGACACCTTTGTTGTGGGTACTCAAAATAACTCTTCACTTAGAAGATTTTTTGAGTACCCACAACAGAGGGTTAGGTTGAGTAATAAGAGATATAATTTGGGGAAAAGAACAGTTTAAGTACCCCTTCCTTTATCTGGTCCACTTGTTTGGCTTATTGGGGATTTACCGGTTGGGCTACAATATAAAATCGAACCCGAGACGCCTGGTATCAAATCCCTGATGCCAATAACTTGGTGGATTCCTTGGTCCTCTAGTAAGGGAAGGGATTGGTACAGGATTCATTGACCTAATGTTAACAAAATGCACTTGCTTGAAGTTCTCTGTTCTGCGGAGACAACAAAGAAGAAATCTAAATAAGTCAGGACAACTTGACATTCTTTTCGTGGTAATTGCCCAAATAAAACTGCATGCGTTAAGATATTCATAACGCTTTATGTGTTACAAAGTATCTATTAATTAATATAAATATGAAACATCTTGCAATTATAATTCATAATAAATCATCCAATTAAAAAGCTATTTTTTTCCTCCCAGTCCTTCCTCTTCATAATTAAACCCAGTAACTTTGCCCTCAATTTATACAGTTCTTAACCCGGCTAGCTGTCCCACGTACTGACACTCTCCGAGGCTTCTGCAGTAGACAACTATTGAAAATGTTGTGGCAAAAGATGAAATTGGTCATAATGCACAATTTTTCCATTTGCCAGTGCTTTCAAGAATATTTTCAATAATTGATTATTCAAATACATGTCTAGTCTAATAGGAAATGTTTCCATATTTTTTAATCATCTGCTGCAAAGTTGTTGTATGTGTGGCAGAGCTCTAAGATAAAGGGAGTGTTTCATGTTCTAAAATGCTTATTTGATATTCAAACCTTATGTTGTGGGTACTCAAAAGAATCGTCTCAGTGAGACAATTCTTTTGATAACACACAACATAGGAATAGTGGAGTATTAAGAGAAATATTGTGCGGAAAGACCTGTACCTCTTATCGAGTCCTCTGGTATTTGGGAAAGGGTTTATGACAACATAGCCTGGAATGGGGTCCGCCGTAAGTGTCCCAAATTAGCTGAATATCTTGGAATATGATTTAATCTCTTTCCCACATAGGACAAATTAAATCCGCAGCCAACAACTTTGAAAATATCTGGGCAAATATTTATGGAAAATCTCTATAAATTATGAAAGTTTAATATTTAAATAAAGTTGTCACAATGTTTAGAAAAGTCATCTGCTGGAGAGGCTTCAGAAAGCGTTAATCACTTTCCCACATTCAAGAAAACATATAGCTCATGGAAAAGTTTCTATTGATGTAGAAATGTCTTTTTTGGTGGGAACTGTCAAATACCGAATGACATATTCTACCAAGCAATCAAACGCAGGTTCTATTGGAACAGTGTTGGAACAGTGTTTTATACCGGTTTCAACAACAACACTGTGTTTACTAGGTAAATTACAAGTACTTCCGGTATTATATATTCCGATACCATGTAGTGCATTTTGTTTTCGTGGTAATTTACAGTCTACCACTAAAAGTGAAGCTTAAATGATGAATATTAGATGTTTATGGTATTGGAAAAGGAAATGATTACACTAATTGTATCCAAGAATTTAATGATTCAGATATTTCAAGACAACTTTTGAACAGTTTTAAAACTTTTAACTATAATATCTATTTTCTGGAGTTGCAAGCCCTCCTTATCCCTAAAGTTCCCTCATTATAGACACTTTCTGAGGTCTCTGCAGCAGACGACTTTATGAAAACATAGTGACAAAAGAAGAAATTGCTCAATCAAAGTTTAAGTTGTAACCATGAAGATACAGCAATTGAGATCTAATCTAACATTTGAGTTATGGTCTTTTCATTTATGAGTCTTCTAAATTTAAATTATCTGAGAAAATCATAAACATGATTAATAATTTCTCCTTAAACTAAAACAAATTCTTTTTTGCATCAAAGATGCCTGAAATGGTCTGTACGATGAAATGAGTTACATCAAGTTTGAACCCTTATCGGATATCCACATACACCAAATATCCAAATAACTTTGAGAGCATCTTTGGAAATCATTGGAATAAATGTACAACTTTAGAAAAGTGGGAAAAACAGTGTTGCAAGAGGAGAATAAATTCATTACAAGCAATTTCTCCGTTTTCGCCACAACTGCATATGTGTCTCTTCATATGGGAAGGGTCTAAGGGCCCTATTTCCTACCAGATGTTTTTACTTTGACAAAATTGTTATCCTTCATTTTATAAATGGCAAAAAAAATGGTTAAAATCTAAAATTTCAACTATCCACTTGAGATTTGATTAAAACATCAAAGTGATTTGCCGGTACTCATTACAACATTGTACATTTTTGTAATTTGGTTCCCAAACTGCCAAGACAAAACCTTTCATTTTCATTGGTTGTCTTCATGGAATTATAAAAGGACTGTGTGAAACATCTATCTTGAAACATGATATAATACACTCGTACACACCATTTGAGCATTTTAAGTCACCGAATTAAGGGTTCCTCAGTTTCACTTACAAACACAGAGGTTCAGATTAACAAGGGCATTCAGCTCTTTTCCCCACAATATCCTTCTTATTGTTCAACTTATCCCCATGATGAGGTTACTCCAAAATAATTGTCTCACTGATACGATTTGTTTGAGTACCCACAACATAGAGCTTAAGGGTCAAATAATGATTTTAGACCATGAAAATCAGGGGGACAAAAAAACTAAAAAAAAAGAAACTATGCTGGTAAGGTTTGGATTAAAACATTGTGGTAAAACAAGCAATCGATTTCTTCTATTGTAATTCACTCGGTTTTCAACTCTATTTAATAATTCCACTATATTTCATAAATATTTTCAATATGTATACATGTATTTGACTAGGTGCTTTCAAAATGTATTTGCTACAAACTTGTTATAAAAATTATGTGGGAAAGTGTTAATCCTGTGATTTATGGTAATAGTGTTACCAGATACACTATCTAGGTAAGATTATTTATGCATTTTCTGCATTACAAAATTGCGACTTATCCATGCAGACAAATTCTATACTAAAGAAAAATAAAAACTGTATTGTCCAGATTGCAGTAAATAATTGTACTTGTTGAAATAGACAGTGGTGCAGTTTCAGATGTACCAGAAAATCTATGATGAACGAATGGGTGCTCAACCTTCAGTATTTTTCAAAACAAAATTTGTTATGTATCCAGCGAGCAGACATTAAGAGCTTTTTTCGCATTATTATCAATATAAATGAATACGTTTTAAATATATACTACTGATCAATTTTGTTGCTTGAAAATTTTGACCAAAAATGTGTAAGACTCTGGTTAGTCCATCTAAAATAAGACATATAGTTTATTTACAACTGTTTTACAACAAAGAAGAATGTTTGAGATTTGATTTAGCTCCAAATTTTGGCCTTAAATCAAGTGCTTTCCTTTCTACCCTACCCTCTGGGCTAAGTATCCCATTTATTTAGTGTAAAAAAAACAGGTATTCGTGTAATATATATACCATTAATCTGTAGTTCTAAATAGTGGATGGTAGCAGGTCTCATCTTTCATTCTTTTCAGTATCACCCTTAAACAGTGTAACTAATAGTTTAACCCTTCCCAAAATGCAACATTTGTGATGAAAAGAGAAATTTCATTTTTTATAATATTTTCATAAAACCACAAGGCATTGTGTCATCTCGATTTGCACTATTCTCTGAATAAGTCTAACCTCTGACATACAGTGAACATTAACCCTTTCCCACATTACAGCAAATCTGCAGCAGACGACTTTGAAGAGGTCTTGCCAAAAATGTAAAAACAAATCCATAAGAGATTATCGCTTTATTGTCTTCATGAGCAATTTCACCTTTGGCCACAAGATTTCAAAAGTCGTCTGCTGCTATTGCGTCAAAATGCGTCTGAATGTGGGAAAGGGTTAAGGATGAGCAAATTGATCATTTTCTACAATTGTAAAGAACCTCTCAATTATACTTTACTTTTAAATATACTTTTCATATTTTTTTCAGGAACTCTAATACAAAGTCGTCTGCTGTAGATTTGTTGTAAGTGAAATAGGGTTAATTCAGTTTCATAGTTGTTCAAAATGATTGTCGTTATTTCTACTCCTGCTATGTAGATGAATAATTTGAATTGAGAGAAAATGACCTAGCAACATCAATTTGAAAGAATTTTGAGATGGATACGACTTTCATAATGATGATCTACAGTCCACAAGAAAAACGAACCGTCTTGAATTTGGAACTTCATCATGAACATCCTCCAGGGGTCTCTCTGCAGCCTGCTCAGTGTGTCCTAAAATAGTGAGTCCCTGTATCCATATGTCTTTAAGTCATTCCCAATTTTAGGTTCATTTAGATGTATCTGCAGCAGTTGATGTTTGAAAACATTGTGGCAAAAGAAGAAATTGCTCGTTATCTTTATGTTTTCAATTCTATAATAATTGAACCCTTATTCACTGGGAGAATTTTCACGTCTTTGGCAAAATGTTTTCAAGGGGGACTGCTGCAGATTTGTGGTATGTGGGAAAGGTTTAAGGCTTTCAAATATTCTATGCAAAAATGGAAATTCTCTGCTATTATAATTCTTTCACAGAATTGAAACAGTGTGGCAAAAGAAGAAAGTAGTTCATTCATCTAGGGACTTGGGGTCTTGATAAATCTGCCTACAGTGACGACTCAGATGTAGTTCTACACTGTCTCATCAGGGTCTTCACTGTGATTTAGTCCTAGATGAATCTTTTGACAAAACACTAGAAGTGTAACATCAGTTTAAGACCATTTAATTTTATATGATTGTGGCCCTTTACCGAGCGAGTCCACAAGACCCCAAAATACCGAGACGTTACCGAGCGAGTCCACAAGATCCCAAAATACCGAGACGCACTATCATGTAATTAAATGTGCACATTCCTCCAGCAGCATGGTCATGTCAGTTACCCCAGGGACGCGATCAATCATCACCAATATTGTTTCCTTTTTATTCTATGCCAAACATAGATCTATTTGAGGTAAACCCTGTCATGTCTTACTGCATGTTTTCAGACCTCAAACAGCAGTGGGCTATTTTTAAAAAAATTACATACCTAATATAAGCTGACTGTTGTGAGAACTCGCAGATGGAGAAAGTTTACATTCCTTTCATGTTTAATTTTCTTTCGATTTTATTCAACTTATGTTCACTAACATTATGATATCATACTGCCAATTAAGTGCCAATGACTTTTGACAGCATTGCCCGTTTTTTTTCTTTTCCTAGAAATAATCAAAATACTGGCTGCTTTTCCCCCAAAGGTGACAAATGTCTTAGGTATATGATTGTCATGCCTAATGACAAGCAATAACAACCTTTTCCATGGTTCAACCCTTTCCCACATGCAGACACATATGTGGTAGACAACTCTTGCAAATGTTGAGGGCAAAGGAGAAATAGTTCATTGCTCCAATTGGTTCAATAACTCCTCTCTTATTTAAGAGATTTTCTGTATCTTTTTTTAAAATGTGCTTTAATGTCATCTGCTGCTGCTCAGTATTAGCTTGACTAGTCAGACGGCAAGGATGCTAAACTGGCCTGGCTGTATACTCCTGGCACAGGCTTTACATCATCTGAGTTCCAGAGGTCAATTTAGATGACATTGTGTAACAGTCTAAGCTCTAAATAAGGGGCGTTTTGCATGTCCTAAAATCCTTATTTTTACCTGTAACCCTATGTTTTGGGTACCCAAAAGAATCGTCTGAGTTAGACGATTCTTTAGAGTACCAACAACATAGGGTTTGCTTTAATAATAAGAGCGAAATTGTGGAAAAAAGGAATGAATAATCCTCCTAATATCTGAACCTCTGGTAACTAAAAAAAACGTGGCAACGTCTTTATCATAAACAACTATGAAAGTGGGATAATAAACAACAGAAAATGGCGAGTTTACTGCCAGTTTTTACACAATAATGCTGAAAAGTTATTTTTGAGGATTGTTTTTGTGTTTGGGAGTTGCCTGACAGTTTAAATGGTCTGAGTGCAGTAAAAGCTTCGTAATGACTTCCTCCAGACTAAAAACAATTGTGCATTATCGGCTGCATCGTTAGAAGAAGCACCGGCCATTAGTTGTTCATGTAATCAAATGTATTTTCTAGTTAACCCTTTCCTCTATACAGACGCCTTCAGCAGTGGAAATGTTTTGAACACATTAAGCTGAACACACTGATTTTGAGAGATTTCTCCTTAACCCTTTCCCTCATACGACAATATTGCAGCAGACGACTTTGAACATATTTTGTCAAAACATAGAAAACTCTATAATTGAATGGATAACCTAAGACTAAAAGTGGAAAACATTGTGGCAAAAATAGAA
>JAUELF010260182.1:0-11396 GCA_031471495.1 Clinocardium nuttallii | reverse complement strand
CCCCCAAACTGTGTGTACAGATCGTTAGACCCCCAAACTGTGTGTACAGATCGTTAGACCCCCAAACTGTGTGTACAAATCGTTAGACCCCCAAACTGTGTGTACATATTTTGGGGGTTCAACTCATATATTATTTAATATACGGAGATGACAAAGTGCTGTTGTAAAGTGTTCCTGTTATACTTTTGGTATCGGTAAAACCGTGTCCAAATGTAACCCTTGCTCTGCAGTTAGCCCCTTGCTGTCAGCACTTTCGGTGCTCTGTCTTAATTTCTGCGGTAGTACATGTTCAACAAAATTGACTAAAAATGAAAGAAAAAACATCAAAACTCGAGATGCATCATAGAAAATTTAAACAATTACTTTTTCATTGCCAAACAGTCAAAGGTTGCAATGATGAAACTGAAATAATCGCAGATATATTCAATAAGATTCTTGCTATACGTAAAAGTGATGACTTTGTTGAACCTTTAGAAATGTACATGAAGAAATACAAAAAATGTTTGATAAATGATTCGATTTGAATTGTATAGAATCCGATGATTCAACAATCAAAATAAACAGAGGGGAATGGTATAACGACTATAGTCAATGATAGAGCCATTCCTTTATTTCTTACATATCGAAGTGAGGAAGTTTGAAACTTGCAAAGATAGAAATCCGATACCAAACGTGGCAGAAATAAGTTCGTTATAAAACGTCAATTAAATGCTTCTAGTTGATAAAATCAAACTAAAGGCAGGCAATGCGGAATTGGGTTTAAAAATTAATGATAACAATTGTTAAAAGATATAAGGGCCGAGCCCCGTTAGCTCAGTCGGTCGCTATGCGGTTTGTCAATCAATGGGTTTTGAGTTCGAATCCCTGCTCGGCCAACTTTCGTTCCGACGTTTGACAAAGTTAATGTGACATGCGTTATTTGTCTTTCACCAATGGGCTAAGTCTGTGTGGAAAAGCAGCCAGTTGCTTGGGAATATTGTTGTATAGAGTACTGGTAAAAGAAAACCAGACAACACATGAGTAGGCGAACTGGCCGCCGTGATATGACTGAGAAATTGTTAAAAACGGCGTTAAACCCCAACCAATCAATCAATCAATCAAATATTTAAGGAAAAAAGTAGCACAATGTTTAAACTAATTCGAGTTTCTTTCTGTGAAAACATTAAAGAAAACGATATAATTCTTTAAAAAATCAATGAAGTTTCAGATATTCAAATTAATTTTTCCGGACGTGTAGAAGGCGAGGTAAAAAGGTTTATATTAATGGAAACAAGTACGTTTGATTGTAAACACATACTACCCATTAGGCTTTGTAAAAAACTGTACAGCATTGGATGTTTAGGTATTTGACAATTTTTTAAAAGCCTACGCATTCAAAACACAAAAGATACGCTGAAACAAACGGGACACACTATGTAGTCCAAAGCATTCAAAATGATGGACTGGTATCGGAGACATTGTCCAAATCCTAAGCATTCAAAACAATGGACTGCTGTCGGAGACATTGTCAAAAGCATACGCATTCAAAACGGTTGACTGGTATTGGACATATTGTCCAAAGCCAACGCATTCAAAACAATGGACTTGTATTGGAGAAATGAGCCAAATCCTACGCATTCAAAACAATGGACTACATGTACGCATTAAAAGCTCAAAACTTGCGCTGTAAGCCCCATGTCTCTGCTGTAAGCCCCATGTCTCTAACTACTACTAGCTGGGCAGATCTTTCAGCTTTTGCTGCCTTTTTTCATGAAGTGTATATATGTTTTAATCTTTTCCGCATACAAACTATCTGCAACTAACGACGTTGAAGACAACTAGACGAAAATGTTAAAAATATATTTAAACGGAAATATTAGTATCAAATAGTGTTGAAAAACAGTGTGACACAAGGAGTAATTGTCTACTTCAGATCCATTAAAATGCACCTCGATGCCGACAAGGATAAGTTCACCCCATGCATGAGTAATATGTGTAATTATGATAGTAAATAAATAATTATATATAGCAATACATTGTGCCAAGTTACCTGTTAAATTGTATTTTGTAAACCGAAATGAAGACAGGTAAAATTTATGATGGCTAGACAAGTTTATTCACCACTTCTCGCGATCTTAATTCCCTTAACCTGTGCCAACATATGACAATCGGCCTCAGACGATATCATAAACCTCTGGTTAAAATGGTAAATTAAATGAATGTTAAAATAATGGGAAATGGGAAAATTGTTTAATTTCTTCATTTGCCACAATGTTTTCAAAAGTCGTCTGTTGCATAGGCGTCATAGTGCGCTTCTATGTGGGCAAGTCATTTAAGTGTACATCAAGTGGGGCTACAGTTCTAGTTTTAAGTCAGAAAATGTTTATATAACATATGGGCAGATAGCCAATACATCATTAACCCTTTCCCTCATACGATCATTCTGCAGCAGACGACTTTGAACCCATTTTGTCAAAAAATAGAAACATTCTAAAATTGATTGCATAACCTATGACTAAAAATGGAAAACATTGTGGCAAAAGGAGAAATTGCACGTTTTGTGCAATTTCTTTTTTGACACCAAAAAGCTGTCTGCTCCAGAGGCGTCCGAAAGTGTATATATGAGGGAAAGGGTTAAACTATGGAGATGCAAAAAGCGAACAACTTACATTGTCCTGTTCCATTGCAAAGCCGATCCTATCCCACTAGAAGAAAGGACTGCAAATGACTACGGTATAGTCATTTGATTAGTTACAACTGCTGATATCACGTGGTGTTAAAAATAGACGGTTACGCTTTACGCATGTAGGTTTACATTTAGCTATCAAATAAAGCTTTAATATTCTTATCAATTATATATAGGTAGTTTTTGTCCAGATGTCATACTTGTTATCTCTTACGCATTCTTGACAGTAAGCGATAGATAGATCTTCTCTCTTCTTTTTTTTAAATTTTAAAACATTTTCAAATACAAGCCCTTTCACCAACCTTGTCAAATATTACTTCCCTAAACAGGTATCGAAATGATTGAAAGTAATATGTGTAAGCTATGTGTATAAAACGATGTGTGAGTGTGTATGATATTTAATATAAATAATTGTAGAGTATTTTAAATCCATGAAACCACCCAGTGATAGAGAATGCAACCGTGGTTGGCTGCAATAGTTTGGGTGTTTTCCAAAACATGTATAGAAGGGTCGACAGTGACTGGCTACACTAGTGTGTGTGTCTTCCAAGACATGTTTAGAAGCGTCAACCGGCTGCAATAGTGTGGGTGCTTTTCAAGACATGTATAGAAGGGTCGACCGTGGTTTGCTGCACTAGTTTCGGTGTCTTAAAAGACAGGTATATAATGGTCGACCAGCTGCACTAGTTTGAGTGTCTACCAAAACATGTTTAGAAGGGTCGACAGGCTGCACTAGTTTGTGTGTCTACCGAAACATGTAAAGAAGGGTTGACCGTGATTGGCTTTATTAGTTTTGGTGTGTTCCAAGACATGTATAGAAGGGTCGACCGTGGTTGGCTGCATTAGTTTGCATGTCATCTAAGACATGTATAGAATTATCGACCGTTGTTGACTGCACTAGTGTGTGTGTCTTCCAAGACATAAATAAAAGGGTCAACCGGCTGCACCAGTTTGGCTGTTTTCCAAATAATGTATAGAAGGGTCGACCGTGGTTTGCTGCATTAGTCTGTGTGTTTACCAAACCATGAATAGAAGAATCGACCGTGGTTGACTGCACTAGTTCGGGTGTCTACCAAGATATGTCTAGAATGGTCGACCGTTGTTGGCTGCACTAATTTGGGTGTCCACCAAGACATGTATAGCCGGGTCGACCGTTGTTTGCTGCATTAGTTTTTGGTCGACCGTGGTTGGCTGCACAAGCTCGGGTGTCCACAAAAACATGTATAGAAGGATCCACTGCTGTTGGCTGCACTAGTTTTGGTGCCTTCCAATACATGTATAGAAGGGTGGACCGGCTGCACCAGTTTGGGGGTTTTCCAAGACATGTATAGAAGGGTCAATCGTTGTGGGCTGCACTAATGTGTGTGTCATCCAAGACATGTATAGAAGGGTCGATCGGCTACACTAGTGTGGGTGTCTACCATGATATGTATAAAAGGGTTGACCGTTGTTGGCTGCACTAGTTTAGGTGTCTTTTAAGACACGTTTAGAAGGGCTGCACTAGTGTGGGTGTCTACCAAGACATGTCTAAAAGGGTAGAACATGGCTGGCTGTACTATATTGGGAGTCTTCCAAGACATTTATAGAAGGGTCGACCGAGGTTGACTGCACTAGTGTAAGGTGTCTTCCAAGACAGGTATAGAAGGGTCGACCGGTTTTGGCTGTACTAGTGTGGTTGTCTACCAAGACATGTATAGAATGGTCGACCGGCTGCAGTAGTTTGGGTGTTTGCCGAGACATGTATAGAAGGGTCGACCGTTGATTGCTGCACTAAAACATGTAAGGGTCGACTGTGGTTAGCTGCACTAGTTTGGATGTATTTCGATACGTGTAAAGAAAGGTCGGCCGTGGTTGGCTGCAATAGTTTGGGTGTCTTCCATAACATGTATAGAAGGGTCGACCGTGGTTGGCTGCACTAGTTTGGGTATCTTCCAAGACATACCGTGGTTGGCAGCACTAGTTTCCGTGCCTTCCAAGACATGTATAAAAGGATCGACCGTGGTTAGTGCACTTGTTTGTGTGTCTTCCGAGAAATATACAAAAGGGTCGACCGGAGTTTGGGTGTCGTCCAAAACATGTATAGAAGGGTCGAACGCTGTTGGCTGTATTAGTTTGGGTGTCTTCCAAAACATGTATAGAAGGGTCGACCGTGGTTGGCCGCACTAGTTTGTGTGTCTTTCAAAACATGTATAGAAGGGTCGACCGGCTGCACTAGTTTAGGTGTTTTCCAAAATATGTACAGACGGGTCGACCGTGGTTGGCTGCACTAGTTTGGGTGTCTTCCATAACATGTATATAAGGGTCGACCGTGGTTGGCTGCACTAGTTTGGGTGTTTTTCAAAACATGTATAGAAGGGTCGACCGGCTGTACTAGTTTATGGTTTTTTTTCAAAATATGTATAGAAGGGTCGACCGTTGTTGGCTGCACTAGTTTGGGTGTCTTCCAAGACATATTTAGAAGGGTCGACTGTGGTTAGTTGCACTAGTTTGGGTGTTCTTCATGACATGTATAGAAGGGTCGACTGTGGTAAGCTGCACTAGTTTGGGTGTTCTTCAAGACATGTATAGAAGGGTCGACTGTGGTTAGCTGCACTAGTTTGGGTGTTCTTCAGGACATGTATAGGGTCGATCGTGGTTGGGTGTCTCCCAAGACATATTTAGAAGGGTCGACTGTGGTAAGCTGCACTAGTTTGGGTGTTCTTCAAGACATGTATAGAAGGGTCGACCGTTGTTGGCTGCACTAGTTTGGGTGTCTTCCAAAATATGTTTAGAAGGGTCGACTGTGGTAAGCTGCACTAGTTTGGGTGTTCTTCAGGACATGTATAGAAGGGTCGACTGTGTTTAGTTGCACTAGTTTGGGTGTCTTCCAAGACATATTTAGAAGGGTCGACTGTGTTTAGTTGCACTAGTTTGGGTGTTCTTCCAAGACATATTTAGAAGGGTCGACTGTGTTTAGTTACACTAGTTTGGGTGTCTTCAGGACATGTATAGAAGGGTCGACTGTGTTTAGTTGCACTAGTTTGGGTGTCTTCCAAGACATGTAAAGAATGGTCGTTCCTGTTTATTTACATAACAAGTACCGATTATTAACGTTTAACATAGATGTGTTTAAAGCTACATAGATAGAATTATTTAATAAGCATGATAATTCTAAATTCAAATGAACAGTTATACCCTACGTTTTAACCCTTTCCCCCAACTGCATCAAATCTACAGAAGACGTCTTTGGAAACCCCTCCACAAACAATATTGGAAATCTGTAAACTTTGTTATTGAAGACTATTGAACAAAAATGTGCCAAAGGAGAAATTGCTCTTTGTGTACAATGTATTATTGTGTTACAATGTTTTCTATCCAGGAGGCCCAGTAGACTTCTATAATAACAAACATGAAAGATTTAACAAGCAGAGCATGTAGCCGAAACGAAATGAAAAACACTAAATGGGGGAAATATACATGCATATTGCATTTATTCATACATATATAATTATATATACATCTATGATACACATGAGTAAAAATACACACATGATTAAATACGTACATCCATATTTAGACACAGAAATACAGTTATATACCGATATTTATAAGTCTTCATGTAATATATACATACATCTACATATTCAAAGATAAACATATAAGCCGTCCCGCGAGAAAACCAACATGATGGCATCTGCGTAATGTATCGACCAGATCAGCCTGCGCTGTCCACGTATACTGATCCGGGCCGACACATTCCGTCTCAGGGAGATGGAGGTATAGAGTAATTATTCTTGAAACAGAAAATCAACAGGAGGCGAAAAGTGTCTGTCCGGGTAAGCCTGCGCAACATGCTTAGGCGGATCAGGGTCGCCACTTGACGCAGAGACCACACTGTTGGTTTTCTCGCGAGACGGCTCATATGCGACATCCCACATCCATGCAATATGTTAATACTTTAATTATACCGATGATTATATCGCATATTGTTTATAAGATGAAATGCAGATCCAACAACTACTTTTTTCAGTCGATTATGTGATTCGTAATCTCAACAGTTTTGTGAAACGGTATAGAAATGCTTGATGTCGAACACCTTCTCGCGATAAACAGTTAGTAGCGCGACTTCCTCCAGTCTGTTTCTGAGGTTACGCATAAAGGTTTGATCGTTCTGTATGACACTCAATGTTTTGTTATTTTCTAGCCATGTCAGAAGACTTTCGAAATGTAATATAAGAGTGGCGCTCTGTTCCAAATTCATTGGAAAGAACCGTTTTTTTGGAGTTCACATCGTAAACGTCACGAGCCAAATGGTACCGGTAACCGTATGCCGATTTTCTTGCGCGAAATTCAAAGCACTTTAAGTTTAATCACAAGGTGAACTTCCTTATGACGCAGATCGGTTCTATTCAACTTTTTTCAAGAGCAAAATTGAGAACCGACGACAAGCTAGATCTTCACACAATATACCAGATCCAATGATTCAGTTATTACCCAATACCAAAACATGTATAGCTTTAAAGGTACCTTGTCATTTTCAAAGCAGTAGAAATCAAATCCAGTCACTCAAATAGAGTTATTCTTTCAAATTATATCGCTGTTGAGATAAACAGCGTAAATAGAAACATTTTAAAAGTCAAAAACTGCTAAATCCACGGTCATGCCAATTTAAAAATGTTAGTTTGCGGGGTAAATTACTGTATACACATGTATGCACCATAATGCATCGAAAATATGACATTTAGCTTAAATTCATATTTAATGAGTTTAATATGCACTGGGAATGTCTAAATAGATCATTTTAAGTATTTTGACCTTGATTGAAAACGAAAGTAGAGTATGTGATAAGAGAGTTTAGTCTAATAACGATTTCGTTCGAAATGACATTTACCATTTTCGAGGGACGAATGCGTTCTTGCATAATACATTACCTCCTATGTTCTGTTGATTAGTTTAAAGCTTAGAAGTAACTATGTTCAATGGTATAGGATTGGTAGCTGTAAAACGTTTATAAAGTGTGACAATTGACGGTTGAAACTGGTTGATTTACAAGAAAACAAAGAAGGAATTTTATTTGTGTAACGTGTTGAGTTTTAACTTTTGATGCGGGAATTAATTCCCGGGTAATATTTCCGCGTATGTAACAAGTGTTTATGCACCTATTGATTATCAAGATGCATAGGAATTATAATGAAAAACGTACAATGGTCAAACAATATATATTGTATACTTTGATACTGTTCCTTCTATTTTCTCGTTTATCTGATGATATAGCTGGTTTCGATACTGCACGGAATGTGATTTGTCACGTGCCGCTAAAGACGGTAATGTAACAGAGCGCTCCTATCTAACCTGTTATGAGTTTAAAGACCCGTCGTGTTTACGCTATGTCTATCAAACGGTAAGTTTATCTCGATTACACATGACCAACAACATAAATGGGGATTTAATAACTGCTAGGGTGAAAGAGCAATTGATTGTTTTAAAGGTGGTTCTTCTATATAGTTTATATTTCTCCGATGTTAAGTTTTTCAAGACAAAATAGAATATGTGTGTTCGCTTTAATACTGAACATACTGTGATGTCAAAACGGGCATTTAAGTCGTATTATAAGACAGAAATATCCAAGTTTGCATTGATATGTTCAGCTTCACATTGACAGTGTAGACCAAGACCAGCCCGTGTTTCCATACACTATAATTGTGTCCTCCACATAAAAGAGGATTAAGATATTTAAAAATGTTTATTTCAGGATTTTGGAAACAAATGCCGTTATTATTTGTTATAGTCTATGTAAGTCATTTATAAAATAGTGGACACGTTCTCGCCACCCTGCCTTACGCCGAAATATATGGAAAAGAACTTCCGATAAGTGTTTATCAACAGATAGATGCAAGCTTTAAAATTTCCACACACATGATTCTTTATTAATCGAAAAAGGTGCCCACACGTTTTCGTGCACTTTCTGCTCAAAACTAGAATTGTAAACCTCATAAGTGTTACAGCATCCGATCCGTCCCGCGAGAAAACCAACAGTGTGGACAGCGTAAAGTATCGACCCAGAGCAGCCTAAGCAGGCTCACCCGGAAAGACACGTTTCGCCTCCTGTGGATATTCTGTTTCAGCAATAATTACTCTATACCTGTATCCCCCTGAGACGGAATATGTCGATCCGGATCAGTATGTGCGGACTGCGCAGGCTGATCTGGGTCGATACATTACACAGAGGCCATACTGCTGGGTTCTTTCGCGGTACGGCTCAAATAAGCTTCTAAAAGTACAATGTGAACCATATAATATATATCTTGACCAGCCTGCGGAAGCACAGGCTGATCTGGATCTTTACTGTTTTTTTAAGCTAACTTGTTCATTTTATCCTGCACTGACTGAAATGTATTTTCCACTCTCAAATTATTATTTTTTTCAAATGTACATTTTTGTTTATATAGATCTACAATATAATGTTATATTATGTAGAAAGTCTAGTTAATCAAATGGAAACTTAAGAAAGTTTAAGAAAACAAATGAAATTACGACTTAACTAAGCCGGATGTCACGTGTGTTGTTTATGAAAAGAGAAACTGTTTTAAATGTATTAATTCTCTGAACACAAAACAACGCCTACGTATCTTGTTGACGAGATATAAAAGATATTATCCACCCTGCCCCGAAACCTTGTGAGCATGCGTCCGCGTTGACGTCATCGTTAATGTTGCTGATGCTGTTGTTGTAAAACAATATTTCAAAATTGCACTTGTGTCAGATAAAGACTACCCATGCATCACATTGCTTTTTTTTGTGATACGATAGGCATTCAAGTGTACAAAACAAAGCCTATCGATGTGTTTTAAATTGGTTTAATACTGCATCTAATTTGCATATCGGATATAAGAATAATCAAATTCTTTTTTAAAATAAAGACGCTGATTGACGTCACTGCAGCAAAAGACTTTCGAAAATATGAGAAAATAAATTGCTCATATTTCTTCTATCGCTCTGTTAAAGTACACTTATATTTTTTTCAGGACATTTCATTGTTGACACAAATTAATTCAATGTAGTGGACGAGAATGACGTTGACGGTCAAACAAATATTTACGCACGTAAATCGTATTGATAATTAATCATGTTATTATCCTTTGGGATTATAATTGATGTGCGTGAGTGAGGCTATTCCATTTACTGGTCATGTTTCTTTTACAGAAAAAATAAACATGTTGTTTACAAATATCAAAGAAATCAATCATATCAACACGTTCACTGATACAGACGACGGTTTAGCCGTTCGGCGAGAAAATCAACAGTATGGTCTCTGCGTAATGTATCGACCCAGATCAGCCTTCGCAGTCCGCGCATGCTAATCCGAGGCGACAAATTCCGTCTCAGGGGAAATGATTCCTGAAACAGAAAACCCACAAGAGGCGAACAGTTTTTGTCCGGGTTAGCCTGCGCGGCATGCTTAGACTGATACGGAATGTATATTGTTTTATGGCGCATCGACAGCTAAGGTCATTTAGCGCGCAATTAAATTTACTTATTCATAATCCCTGGGTAAACAAACCAGTACTAGGCTAGAAAATGTGCATTGCCCAATGGCACTCCACCATGACCGAATTGCCGCGACTGGGGATCGAACCAGGGACTGATACGGATTAATACTATATGCAGAATTTATAATGTTGTTTTTTCTCGGGGACGGCTTATTTAGTGAATTAGCAGCAGACGACCGTACCTCTTACTCACAATGTTTGAAATATACCAGAAGAACACTTCCATTTTGTTCTTAACTTTGTTCAAAGCAGACGTCTTTTAAATGGCATTAATCTCAAGCTTATAAGCGGTTAAAGAAGTGTCCCTTTTTAAAAAGCATGGTCTAAAGTTTCGTGTGTCTTGAAAGATAATAAAACACCTTAACATCCAGCTTTCACACAATGTTTCCATTAAACGTTAATAATAGTTTTATCCGATTTCTCTATTGACAGGATTAGGACTCCCATATATAGAACTCTGTTTTGACTGCATCAACTGACATTACAATCTTAGAACACTTTCCGTATAGGGAACATGGACACTATACTCTTATCTCGGTCTGAACCCTTTCTTCAATAAACAACCATTCATCTGCAGATGGCTTTCAAAACACATGATCCGTCTCGCGAGAAAAAACAACATTGTGGACAGACGCTTTTCGCCTCCTGTGGATTTTCTGCTTCAGGCATCACTACTTTATACTTTTAATCCCCCTAAGACGGAATGTGTCGGCCCGGATTAACCTGCATGGATTGTGAAGGCTGATCTGGGCCGATACATTACGCAGAGACCATAACGTGGGTACGCTCATATACAATATTATTGCAGCTCTCTACAACTGGAGGCATACTCATTTGAGATAGCTTAACACAATGTTGCAAAAAGAGATATTGCTCATGATATATATGAGCAATGTCTTCTTTTGCCATACTGTTTTCAAAAGTCGTGAGCTGCAAATGCGTCAACATTGCTTCTGCAGGTTGGAAAGGGTTAAAACAAACTTTTTCGACGAATCTGTTCGCGCCGGGCGTGAAACGGTTGTAACTAAACTTAGTATTTTTTTTACCAAGGTTTATCACTTCGCCATAAAGTCGTTGTAAGCATTAAATCATTTTTCTTGGTAAACAATGGAAATTTAGGTAGAGCAATGGCACTTAAATTTGCATTGTTTACAAAGGGGTCGAAATTGCCCCTTAACTCAGGGTTTTCAAAATAGGTTTTT
>JAUELF010260171.1:0-11397 GCA_031471495.1 Clinocardium nuttallii | reverse complement strand
GATCACGAATAATTAAATTTAATTGCGCGCTAAATGACCTTAGCTGTCGATGCGCCATAAAACAATATACATTCATTGCATATACCATATGAAGCTGAAGCATTTTCTCCTTTTCAAAAATGTTTTTCTTATTAATATTCTTTTATAAAAGCTTCAAATGCCGTGTGTATGAATATTCGGTATATATACAAAACTCGACATGACTATATTCCGTGTTGTTGACTCTGACGCAAGTACACGTGGTCCGGCACCACCATGGCTGAGAGATTTAAAAATAAATACGTTACTAAGACATAAACTATACAGGGCTATATCAGGTATCAATATGGAGAGAACAAGAGTCGACATTACTATATCCGTTGTTGTTGACATGTCCGAGAGATTCAAAGATGAATACGTTACTTAGGGAGAACAATACTCGACATTAAGTCGGTGTTGTTAACCCATCATGTCCGAGAAATTTAAAAATAAAAAAGTTTCTAAGAGAGAACAAAACTCGAAATTACTATATCCGGTGTTGTTGACCCATTATGTCCGAGAGATTTTAAGATGAATACGTAATATTAAGAGAGAACAAAACTCGAAATTTCTATATCCCGTGTTGAGAGATTTAAAAATAAATCAGTTGCTAAGAGAGAACAATAATTGACATTACTATATCCCGTGTTGTTTGCTCTGACGCAAGTACACACTGTTTGGTCCCAACATGTCCCCGCTGCACACTGATATATTTTCATGTTTTCCACGCCCATGAAACGAGTGATGTCTGTAGAAACCTCCATGTACGCACACTCTGTAAACGTAGAAGAGGGATATTTTCTCTGTTAACAATGAGCTTATTTGAAATTATTTTACGGGGTTAACTTACCCGGGTAAACTTTACTTACTTACGTTACTTAGGTCGACTCGACTATGTGTTAAGCACCGATTGGTAAAGAGTTTAAAACCGGTTCCAATTGTCATCAACTAAATATTTCGCCATGTTGCCAGACCGCAGTGTACTAGTTTTCGGAAAGTTACCCGATCATTACCTAACTCTTTCCGAAAGGTGACGTCGGGTTAACCCGAGTATGCTGTATTATGTTAAAGCGAACGAAATTCGAGTAAACTCGGTCAACGCGTGTTGAATTGAGTGCTTATGCCGAACGCGCTTGATATTAAGTTAGCATATATTGCATAGGAACAAAGTCAGCACACATATGTAGCCGACATATAGGTAAACTTCAATCAACAAATGTAAACACTACATGAAATTCATTTAGAACTCACAACGATGTAAAGCGACATTTTTAAGTTTTACCTATTGCAACATGGTTTTTTCATTTATGTAGATACCCAGATATTTTGAGGTGCGTAGGAATCCGCCGTGGATTTGAAACCGGGCGTTTCGGGTTCGACCCCTAGTCGCGACATGGAGGTCATAGTGAAATGCCATTTGGCAAGGCACGTTATCTAACATAGTACTGGTTTCTTTACCCAGGGCTCATAAAATAATTGAACAGTCGACGTAATAGAACTGAAAAAATGTTATAAACGATGTAAACAATTTTGCTATATGCCTTGCAATTATGGACACTTTCTGCAAGTGTTTAGGCCGAAGGTTTTGAACGGTTCGTGTAATGTTTTGGAATTCAGTATTTAATGTTTTAAAAATCCAATTCCAAACCCGTCACTATACCATAAAAACTCACAAAAATGTGAAACGTTCTTGTTGGACGTCCAAACCTATGTCAATCGTTGTGGATTTAAAACAGTGAACAGTGTAATGATTTTATTAATTGCAGGTAATCAAAATATTGAAAAGTTCTAATTCTTTGTTTAATTATTTAAAAGTTAAAATATTTGTTTGCCTCATTACAAAATGTAAAACATGACAAAATACACGAATGAAAATGTCACTAATCAAAGTCATCGTGCGTGTTTTGGCTAAGTATGCATTTTGGGTGCATTGTAGATTGACATTGCGGTATCATGCAACGGGTCATACCTGAAGTCGGTTCGGGTGCATGGTCACACTCGCAGTCGTCTCTCTCGTCTGGTCGTAAGTTGGCACATAGTCCTGTGGTGCAGTGGTTGACTTCACAGCTTTCAGCCGCGTCGTTAAAACACCCTACATCGCAGCATTCCGGCATCGGAACGACGTTTGTGCCGACCTTAAAATAAACGTATAAGAAATGTGACATGAAATGTCAGGCCGTCTGAAAAAAATAAATTTGTTCTATCTTTAACCACTGGCATCCATGTTTTTGACAGATAAGAATCATTATAATATTTCTAGCAGAGTGTCACCAAAGGAACATTTGCAAAAAATAACTTCAAACACTAATAGAGCCGCCTCGCGAGAAAACCAACATTATGGATTCTGCGTAATGTATCGATCCAGATAAGCCTGCGCAGTCCGCTCAGACATATCTATGCCGACACATTCCGCCGCAGTGGGAAAGAGTTATAGAGTAATGATTCCTGAAAATCCACAGGAGGCGAACATATTGTATTCGGGTAAGCCTTTGCGGCATCCTTAGGCTGATCCGGGTCGATACTTTATGCAGAGTCCACAATGATAGTTTTCTTGCAGGACGGCTCTTATGTGTTCAACACACTCCACATGTTGGCGAAAAGCGCTTTAGATCAGGAGAATCTATAGGCAAGACTTCCTTTCTGGTGAGATCCTCAAGATTATCAGTACACCAAGTTGCTGTGGTAAGAGTTTAATTGGGTTTATTGCCGAAGAGGCATGCCAGTTTCAGAGTAGGTTTAGGTTATTTGTGTCTACAACGCGGATTAGAATGTACATTGATAGTTTAACCTGTTGAAACAGTTGTGTAAATAGGTATGGCCATATACCTCAATTGCAGCAAAATTAATTATATTAATCATGGTCTTAGCACACGTTATATCGGTGTGTTTTTTCTGATTGGGTTCACGAAAAAAACTACTTGATACTCTCATTATAAAAGATACACATTATTACGTTCTTCCAGTCTTAGATGATTGAACTATTTCTTACAACGGCATTTCTTTAAACCATCTGTGGTTTTGTCACAACCGCTTTTTCAGGCGCTTCAGAGGTTTACATATACGTGTTATTCCAGGGGAAATAATGGCAAGTTTTGTGACACATTTGTCCTATACTTTGGACATTTTGGAAAGGGTTAATATTGACCTGCTGTAGGATTACTGCATGTTGGTATGGGTTAATATTGACCCGCTGTAGGGTTACTGCATGATGGAAAGGGTTAATATTGACCTGCTGTAGGGTCACCAAAAGCATTTAACTCATCAAATCGTTCCAGTACTTCTGGACAATCAGATGTTTGAATTTAAACTTCATACGTTATGGGACAAGTCTCCGCGCACCCTGTCGACCATGTTTTATAATGGACCGCTCTCATTAAAAAGTCCACTTTCCACATTTTCGCCCTTTTTTCAAAGTCGTATACTTACTTACCTGTACGCATTGAATAAAACCAGCACATAGTGCATCAGCATCTTTAGGATCGACCCTAGGAATGGGCTCACCCACTGGAACATCTTCACAGGGATCTGAAATACAAGACGTCTGTTTATCCAATCGTTGATACAGACGAGATATAACACTTGTGACGAAGAAGGCACGAAGAAGGGTGCTAAAAAGGCTTTATTCAAATACAGGACGTCTGTTTAAAGGACGAGATACACACTTCTGACTAAGAAGGCTGCTGAGAATATCATGGGAAATAACAGGACTTATTCAAACTGGTCTTTTATCAAAAAGAGCAATTACTCATTTTCCCAAAATGTTCTCGACTCTGTATTTACATGTTACTTCTAACGATTGATATATTAATTTTATCTCGTTCGAATTGTTCTTTATTGCCCTTTCTCCCATACGGCAATTATAAAGTAGACTAATTTGAACATATTTTGTCAAAAATCAGAAAATCTCTATAATTGAATGGATAACATATGACTTAAAGTGGAAAACATTCTGGCAAAAGGAGAAATTGCAATTTCTTTCGTCACTATGTTTTCAAGAAGCCGTCTGCTGCAGAGGCGTCAGAAAGGGTCTCTATGAGGGAAAGGGTTATCAGTAAGACTAGAGATTAGTAGTTTATGTTTCCCTTCCTGGTGTTCAGGGTTGCCGAGATAATGGTATATGTGGAAAAGAAGCCAGTTGATTGGAAAGTATGTTGTGTACTGGTGATAGAACGCCTGGAAAGACGGTAATAGGTGAACTGGCCGCGGTGATGTGACTGAGTAATTGTTGAAAACGGCGTTAAACTCCAACCAATCAATCTATCGCATTCTAGATTGAATTACGGGTGGTTTATCGTAGACAATGGTTGATTGGTAGAGACGATAGCATTACGACTAGTGCATCGACAGTGAGGACTTCCTTCCCTGGTGATCAAGGTTGCGGGGCTAATATTAGTAAAATCTTCCCTCCTCGTTGATTAGGGTTGCGCGAATAGCGTTACTACTGGTGCATAAGTAGTTAACTGGTACTTCCACCACAATATATGTCTTATCACACAATTGTTGGTACCTAAAGTATCCTCTCAGCGAGACGATTATGTTCAGTACCCATACCATATGTCTTAAATGTGTAATCAAGATGTTAGAACATTAAACAATCCCCCTTATCTAGAGCTCTGAGTGCTTACTGTTGAAATTGTCTTCGAAACAGTCGGATCGTTTATCGGTGTAGTCGACACAAGTAAGTAACTTCTTCGAGAAGGTCATGTAACATGGGCAACACCTCAAGTAGGACACCCAAGGATTCGCATATGACGCCAACTATTGGTCAATAAAAGAAATGAAGTTAGTCAAATTGTCTATATAAAAAGCGTTGCCACGATCAAAGATTATTGTAAATATTGGTATTGTTAATGTCAAGAACCGTGATACAGGTAAATATTTGATAACTGATAATTTGTCCTGTCGGACCTGTATCTATATATAATTATACCTTTAATAAGCGAATTCGAGTTATATAGTATACATGTATATATATTCAAATTCACATGCACATATAAACAAAATCATTGTATATTACAGAAGACATAACATTTGAATATCGTTTTTAACCTGGTATTTAAAAATATCGAGATCAGATTTCATTTAGATCAGATCAGGGACTACTATCACATGTACGCAGATAAAAACGAATAAGATAAGCAAACATTATCAATGATCATATCATGTATGCACAACTGTTGGAACGATAAGTTGATCATGGATAAACGCAATCATCAATCGGTCTACTGTACTCGTACATGGGTAAACTGGGTACTGTCGTGATGGTTTGTATTATCCAGTCTCAATACATACTCCAACTGACGAGTACTCACGAAAGTAATGGACGTGTCGTCAAACCTTTCAATGTCAAAATAACCAATTAAATTATTTCTTTCTTTCCATGTAAATCTTCAACTGTTAAACCATCAATTAGAACACGTTCTTCATGTTTTATAAGTAGGACACCATATAGCATTGAAAAGTGTAACCTCTTAGCTAAAAACAGACGTGTAGTTTCTCTGAAATAAACTTGATATTGGCTTTCATCTTAGTAATAATAATAACAAATCTGATAATGAAAATCATGATCACAACACTGGTGATGATTTAAACAACACTATTAATATATAACAATTGTAGTAGTAGTAGTAGTAGTAGAAAAATAGTAGTAGAAACATAGTAGTAGTCGTAAGTGTAGTACAAGTTGTAGTAGTAGTAGTAGTAGAAGTATTAGTGGTAGTAGTGGTAGTAGTAGTAGTAGTAGTAGTAGTAGTAGTAGAAGAAGTAGTAGTATTAGTTTTAGTATAAGTAGTAGTAGTAGAATAAGTAGTAGAAGTAGTTTTAATTGTAGTAGTAGTGGTAATACTAGTAGTAGTAATAGTAATAGTAGTAGTAGTGGTAATAGAAGTAGTAGTAATAGTAGTAGTAGTAGTTATAGTAGTAGTGGTTTTAATAGTAGTAGTAGTAGTAGTAGTAGTAGTAGTAGTAGTAGTAGTAGTAGTAGTAGTATAAGTAGTAGTAGTAGTTGTAGTAAAAGTAGTAGTAGTAGTAGAGGTAGTAGTAATAGCAGTAGTGTTAATAGTAGTACTTACTTCAAACCGCTCAGTGATTACTTATTAACTAGGCCACGTTACACAATACAACTGTACCTCTTCGCAGTTGTATCAGTATCGTCTGTGTTCACAGAAGCCACTGACGAACGTTGTTTACCGACATCGGAATTAAAAAGTGTGAAAAGTGAAAAACGATTCAAACAAACAAACACATCCGAATATTGTCAAATCTTGTTTTTTATATGGCACTGTTCATCATTGAGGATTAACAGACCTACCTTATTGGATGCACTGTTCATTATTGAAGATTAACAGACCTACCTTATTGGATGCACTGTTTATCATGGAGGATTAACATACCTACCTTATTGTATGCACTGTTCATTATTGAAGATTAACAGACCTACCTTATTGGATGCACTGTTCATCATTGAGGATTAACATGCCTACTTTATTGGATGCACTGTTCATTATTGAAGATTAACATACCTACCTTATTGGATGCACTGTTCATTATTGAAGATTAACAGACCTACCTTATTGGATGCACTGTTCATCATCATTGAGGATTAACAGGCCCACTTATTGGATGCACTGTTCATTATTGAAGATTAACATACCCACCTTATTGGATGCACTGTTCATTATTGAAGATTAACATACCTACCTTATTGGATGCACTGTTCATTATTGAGGATTAACAGACCTACCATATTGGATGCACTGTTCATTATTGCAGATTAACAGACCTACCTCATGGGATGCACTGTTCATCATTGAGGATTAACAGACCTACCTTATTGGATACACTGTTCATTATTGAAGATTAACAGACCTACCTTATTGGATGCACTGTTTATCATGGAAGATTAACATACCTACCTTATTGGATGCACTGTTCATTATTGAAGATTAACATACCTACTTTATTGGATGCATTGTGCATTATTGAAGATTAACATACCTACCTTATTTGATGCACTGTTCATTATTGAGTATAACCAGACCTACCTTATTGGATGCACTGTTCATTATTGAGGATTAACATACCAATCTTATTGGATGCGCTGTTCATTATTGAGGATTAACAAACCTATCTTATTGGATGCACTGTTCATTATTGCAGATTAACAGACTTACCTTATTGGATGCACTGTTCATCATTGAGGATTAACAGACCTACCTTATTGGATGCACTGTTCATTATTGAAGATTAACAGACCTACTTTATTGGATGCATTGTTCATTATTGAAGATTACCAGACCTACCTTATGGGATGCACCGTTCATTATTGAAGATTACCTACCTACCTTATTGGATGCACTGTTCATTATTGAAGATTAACAGACCAACCTTATTGGATGCACTGTTCATTATTTAGGATTAAAAGACCTACCTTATTGGATGCATTGTTCATTATTGAAGATTAACAGACCTACCTTATTGGATGCACTGTCCATTATTGAAGATTAACAGACCTACCTATTGTATTCACTGTTCATTATTGAAGATTAACAGACCAACCTCATTGGATGCATTGTGCATTATTGAAGATTAACATACCTACCTTATTGGATGCACTGTTCATTATTGAAGATTAACAGACCTACCTTATTAGATGCATTGTGCATTATTGAAGATTAACAGACCTACCACATTGGATGCACTGTTCATTATTGAAGATTAACAGACCTACCTTATTGGATGCTCTCAGGACACACGTGTAGAAACAATTACACTCGGTCGGATGGGAAGCGAACCCTAAACCTGCCGACACTGTGCAGTTCTCACACACATTCTCAAAGATACGATTGTCTGTTAATGAATGAAAATATAATCGTTTACCTGCTTTGAAAACATCTAGAAGAAAGGTGTAACGTCGTGAACATTGAAACACAACTTTGATATGAAAGAGTTTTCTAAAGTACAAATGCAGGTAAACTATTTACTTAAATAGGCACTTATTGACAATTATATTTGAAGACAGGGAGGAGAGAAAGATAAAAACAGGTGAACAAAAGTTTATTAGAATATAGAAAAAGACAAACATCTTGTTATTGACAATTAATAAAATCATTCAATCGATCAGAATATAGAAACAAATGTGTATACATAATGGGTGGACGGTTTCTCTATGAACTGGAACATATAAATGAAAGTCCACACTTGTTCCCTTATTTATGTAACCACCTTTGACGATTGCGCTGTTTCTGATCACAATCTACATACACACCAAACTTGAAAACGGCGCTAAACCCCAATCAATTGACGACGTATATTAGCATTACCCTTATAATTGTTTACAGGATACAATAGTTTACTGACTGGCATAAATATCAATCGTTTTGGGTACCCGAGTGTATACAGGGCTGAGTGTGCCTGGACAAACAATAGCTAGTCAAGCAACTGTTTCAGGGTTTTTTATAATAATAAAACGGCAAGTGAAGTATTAGTTTATTATTATTACAATTGACTTTCAATAGAGGGATAGTAAACATAAGCACAATTGGGACAAGTTTGGAGATTATGGGCACTTTAGTCACGTCAAAGTTTAAAGAAAATTGTTTATCCTTCGTTTTTGAAAACTATATGCTCATCTTACCTTAGATTGTATCATTTCCATATCATTTATCTATTATTTATTACTATCATTTGATGTAGAAGCACTAAAATGCTAGGTTATTATACATGCATTGATATTAAAAAAAGACACTGGCACAGTCTTCAGTTTTATACTTTTCCAAAAACTCAAAACCGCTATGCACATTAGCTCTCCGTAGGTAAGAAATATTCATATGTACTTTTCAAACTCGCATATGGTATATTTCGTAATAAACCTTCGTTTTTGTGTGACTTATATCTAGTAGAAGCAAAACAAAGATGCTAAACAAATAAATGACTTTGTATAGGTTTGTAAAAAATAATTGTTTACCGTTTTAATTCATGGCGAGGTCAAGCGGACATTTACCCGGATGATTTCGGCAACCGTTCGGCAGCAATCGCTATTAACTTATTTGCGTTAATTGTGCACACACGCCAATGACGTCACACGTTTTGTGATAAACAAATCGAGCGGAAAAATATCAAATCAACTAGGAATATGCCATAAAAAATACTTTTCTACCGATCTTATTCCCGATTACAATTCGAGTTATTTTCATTGTTATAAGCAACACGACGGCGTTTCCGTTTGGAGTAGCTAAATAAGGATCTCCGTTTTCCAGTTATGACTTTCTGAGTTTCCATTTAATATGGTCCGTTTAGTTTGACCTAATTTGAGCGTTTTGAAAAGTGTCTGCGTATCACGAGACCTCCAGGAATAAAATATGGGAAGCGTCCAAAGCGGAGTGTATCTGTCGTTTGTAAATACCAAATACCAGCGATCTTCCAGTACGATGAAAATGTATTAGTGTTTGACAATATTTTAAGCCATTCTTTACGTCTCCATACTTAAATTATCGAAGTTTTCTTGTGTTTAGACAATCTTTTAAGAAGTAATATCGCTTTAATGTAATTATTCTGTCGGAAGGTGGATTTATTCAGCATGTTGTTATAAGGCGCGATTAACACAGCCAATCGAAATGAGTGACATGTGGATGAAGTCCAATTAAACGTTACAATGTGAAAAGAGCTAGAAATTGGTGCGGCTAATCCACAGTTGTAGTGAGCTCTTAATCGCTTTGCGACCCTTTGGTAAAGAAAAGTACTTACTCTGCGATGCTGGAACTGAAATTACAAGTAAAGTGTGTAAAGTAATTGAACAAATCAGGAGTACTGAAAGTCGGGTTCACATGAAGGGTAACGATAAGTGATAAGGGTTACTATTCTGTTAATTTTGTTTCTTGTACACACTTAATGCATACAACATGAAAAGGAAACTGTTTTTAATTAATAGAAATGTATATTTGGAATGTGTTTGTGGATTTAAGAACAACACTCCTCAAATCAGAAAATAGTAAAAAGGCGCGAAAGTATCATCTCCTGAAACTAGACACTTTATACACTAATGTTTCTGTGTTTAAACTTGACATACAACGTAAAGCCTTGCATAAAAGAAAGTCTTATCGCTGTACTCCACTGAATGCATTATAAATTATTTTATGAGTATGCTTCATTCTTACTGGGTAGTCATACCCAGTAAGCCAGATTTTGCACATTTTAATGACATTCTATTGACTGGTTTACAAAATGTACTTGTAAAATAGTTTTGAACTATGTATTACTTGGTTTGTTGTCACAATAAGCAATATTTGCAGAGGTTTCAACGTACACAATGTGACTTCCATCTTGAGTTCAGCACCTTTTGTGAACGATTTTACAATGCGAACACTTTACGGTCAAAATCCGTTAAAAACGTTTCGACCGCAACAGTCCGGTTCAATTTAACCCAACAAAAAATTATACAAAGGATAACTATACATAACTCTAGATAAGGGTCATTTTTCATGTTCTAAAATCCTTATTTGACACTCAAATTCTATGTCCGTAAGACGATTGTTTTGAGTTCCGCCAACAAAGGATTTGGTTGAATAATAGGAGAAAAATTGTGGGAAAAAGAGCTTTTCTCTTATCTAGTGTTCTGACTATATAATATGTTCTTCTAGTACAATCCAGGGGCGTAGCTTGGCAATAATCAATGTGTAGGCCGTCTCGTGATAAAATCAACATTGTGCGTAAAGTATCGACTCGGATCAGCCTAAGCATGCCACACAGGCGTACCCGGATATACACTTTTCGCCTCCTGTGGATTTTTTGTTTCAGGAATCACTACTCTATACATATATCCCCCTAAGACGGAATGCGTCGCCCAGATTAGTCTGCGCGAGAAAAGAAATGGTTAGACACGTGCCTACAGTGCCTAAAGGGAGCAACGCCCCTGTTATCTATATAGATTAATCAATCAAGTAATGATTTGATCTGTTAATAGTCCTTTCACAATGCAAACATGATTATTTGTGTATACGTTTGCTTAGAAATTATTCGACACAATAACAGTTTTCGGCCAATGATGTACTCTCAAAAACATGGTCGTAATGAGATTTGGATCGCTGTGCGACACTTCGCTAAAAATGATACTTACCGTGTGGTCCTGAATCTGGAATAAAAAATAATAAAAATTAGATACAAGTTTATAAAATATGGTCAATAGACGTGTAAAGTTTTAATTAATATTAGCATTAAGACAATTGTTTTCCTCCTAGAAGCCAGATAGTATCAAGGTAAGATTTTAAAATATATCTTTAAAGCAATTAATGAGTTCACGTTGTAAAACAAAAGTAAATACAAATGAGGAAAAGTGCAGGAGTGCTTAACAGAAATACCCTGTTTACCCAATATTGTATTGGT
>JAUELF010260161.1:0-11398 GCA_031471495.1 Clinocardium nuttallii | reverse complement strand
TCTCTCGAAGTTCAGTCCTCTCACCCCTGAGTGCCAATAGCGCATCTCTCGAAGTTCAGTCCTCTCACCCCTGAGTGACAATAGCGCATCTCTCGAAGTTCAATCCTCTCACCACTGAGTGCCAATTAAGGAATCCACTACTACCATGTGTACAGTATATAGGAATCGAACCACTGTTACTGATGACGAAAGCGGGCCTATATATACTGTAGCTTTAGATTGATCTGGTGGCACAACTAAACGGCGTTTATTTACGGCGGTTTATCGTTGATAATGTGTCTACGAACCTTTCCAACATTTACTACGACTCTCAATCGTCCTTGTTACGTCAGGCATATTTCTCTGTGGAACCTTTGCACACCTTGTCGTGGGTTAAGGGACGCTCTCCGTTGTTTCGCAATATCAAACAAAGTATCATTCATTTCGCTCTTGGATGACACAGATGAAGCTATGGCAAATACCACTTCTACAGTGCCTGAATTGGTAACATGCGGCTGCTTAGCTCCGTAAAGAACCTGTTACACGTAACACATCATGGGTGGCATAGTTTGGTATGGGTTGACATCACTGTCATCTAAGAACCCTGGTCGTTCCTAGTGATGATACTTGGTCTACGCTCTGGTGCACTGCTAGAGATGCTTCGGCTCGAAGTCAAGAGCAACTAGTTTGGTATGTAACGTGGGAATCCTGCTTTCAAAGCGACGTTGTTAACCCTTTCCCTCATATAGACGCTTTCTGACGCCTCTGCAGTAGACGGCTTCTTGGTTGCACAAAACGTGCAATTTCTTCTTTTGCCACAAAGTTTTCCACTTTTTGTCATAGGTTATCCATTCAATTATGGAGCTTTTCCAGTTTTTGACAAAATATATTCAAAAACGTCTGCTGAAGAAATGCTGTATGAGGGAAAGGGTTAAAGCTTTTTCTCGAAATTAAGCATTAGCGCACATCGCAGTGAACTCCATGAATGACCGGTATACATTACAACAATTTTAAAATAAATTAAGATCATCAACTTAACCCTTTCCCTCATATAGACGCTTTCTGACGCCTCTGCAGCAGACAGCCTTTTGAAAACATAGTGACAAAAGAAGAAATTGCAAAAAATGTTTTCCACTTTTTGTCATAGGTCATCCATTCAATTATTGAGATTTTCTATGTTTTGACAAAATACGTTCAAAGTCGTCTGCTGCAAAATTGTTGTATGAGGGAAAGGGGTAAAAAATTAAAATATGCATGGTGTTTATTTATAAGGTAAATTATTACAGTATTGCTGCTAGGCTTATCCGGACACTTAGGGCATCGGTAGTAATGCTAACTATGCAACCTTGAACGCCAAAGAAGAGAGAAAGACACTTAGCCACTACCATTTAGTCTTTGCTTTAAACCTAACCTGGAATCGAACCCTAGTCTGCGACTATTAAAGCGGACTCTAGTTATTACAATTACACGACACCATAGAGGAATGTCTTCAGCAATTAAAAGCTAATTAACTGATCAGATTTATACTAGTTTTAAAATCCCTTTTTTGATTTCCTATATATGGTACCTGTCAAAAACTGTAATATTTGTTTGTGTTTCCAAAGTTTAAGATGCAGATGATTTAGTAACATCATTTCGAATGGGGATTGTAGCTACATCTGTAATTTTGTAATTATGAGATATCTAGTTTCAAGCCCTGAAATAATTAAACCTTCAGAACAAAACTTCAGTTCACTGTATTGTGCATTGTATTTGTAAGCACTGATGCTAAAGTGCAGTTCAAATGTTTAAATATGCTTACAACTCACATACATACGACAAATTAACTTGTGACCGCCATGTTATCGATACTGAATATAATAATGACTTATGTCAATGCTCCATATTTGTTTTATTATATATATAGTCTGTGAAATTTTGTAGTTGTCTGTGACTGAGCACCATTAACAGTGAGAAAAAATCCACACTGTGATACTCAAAGTTAGAATCTTCATCTAGCCGCAATTGAACAATAAATTTAAAAGAAAATCCAGGATATACTGGAACTTATCAACCATCCGTTACTTCACGTCAATGTTTTATTTTTTAACGAAAAATTTAATTTTAGCATTTTGTTACTGGAACATTTAGTCAATAAAATGTTTCGAATTGTAAAAATGTCTTGTTGCGTGTAAGAAAGTCACAGAAGAAGTTGGGAATGATTTTTCGAATATACCATACAAGAAAAATGCTTGACATTATTGTAGATCTATACAGTTGTTGTTACAGATTATTAATATTAAATTCACGATGTATGGAATTTTATCATTGTTTGATTGGTGGATTAAAGATTCATTAATACTGCCATGGTTACTAAGAATCCGCTATGTTTGAGTGCTTAGTGACAGGGATTTTGAACCTGGTATCTGGGCAGCCATTAAGTGGAGAGCCCTTGGGCTAGGCAGATGTCCTAGACTTGTACTGGTTGATCAACGATTAGTACACTGTCGCTATGATAAGACTGAACAAAATGCTGAACATGGCATACCCTAATTAAACAAACAATTCTGGTAACTAATTAGTTTACTTTTTATTTACAATTGAAATACTTAGGGGTGCCAATAATGCATAGTAGAGGGTGTATTCATACGAAGTGCACTATTACGAATGAAACATGACTTACATTTTAATCAACAAAAATATGACATCAATCAAAACAATACCCCACCCACTTTTAAATCGGATTTGATACCGACTCGGCCAACAGCTTTAAACATAAGTCTAAACCAAGCCGTGATATAAATAACATCCTACTATCCAAAATGTTTAGTACAAATCAAAAAACACTACGCTTAGTCATATATTTTGAAATCTGAAATTCCTTATCTGTAACAGACGATATTTTATGGGGCGACATAACTTCCGATAGATGCCAGACGAAAAAAACACCTTAACAGTAAAATAAGCTGCAATAGTACACATCAAACATACGGAAATTATTTAATAATGTTAATATGAGCTTTTCCTCTCAAAAAGTATGCAAGTATCAGAAAAGAACCCGTAAACATTCGTACACCTTACCTCTCACGGCAGTCGACCGCCGAATAATGGCGTCAGTTATAACGATAGATATTGAGGTTGGTGACGTCATCAACACCAAAACATATTTGTAAATGAATCGTTCTTTTTCTGAATATTTCATCATATTTCCTGTTAATACGATTCGGTAATACATAATAAATCATTTTCTTAAATTTTAAGGCGTATATATTCGTTTTTATCGTAACTAAAGATCAAATTTAGTGTCACTGTATCGAATGTTATGACACCCCAAACATATTTCATGGCATGTAAATCAAAAATATAAATTTTACCTTAATCATTCTAATCTGGAAATAAATGGTTTATTTGAACCTAATAGAGAGTTTTTCTTAAGTTGATAGCGTGTGAATCTTTTAAAAAAGTCAATTGTTAAGAGTCCGTTTTGTGAAAATTAGAAAGTAGGTCAAGTTAGTTGATTGATGGCAAATGAACGAGAAAACATGTCACTGTCTTGGCTAAAACCAACTATTCAGCTTAACATATTAAATAACTGAACCCTTCATCATTAGTTGAGGCTAAAAACTGTTTTTAAGTATATAACCAGATATATTTAGACTTTTAAAAGACATAAATGATAACGAAATGTATGACGCCCCTATAACTTTTCAATATATTTTCAATATATTTATAACGTTAAAGTCACACAAAGTGCATGTGCGGGTATGCAAGACTTTCACTATTAAAGTCAGAAAACGTTCACAGTACTCGGAAATGAATCCCATGCTCCGAATAAAGCTTCTAATTGGTCAATTTGGAGTAAAAAGTTTGCTTACGACCAATCAATTATTTGAGCAGAAATTCTGAGCACAGATTTAAACTTTTATAGCTGCCAATAACAAATCCACGACGATTGATGAAACGTTCCCCTAGAAGCATTTGGATTGCAGATACAAATAGCACACTCATTAAAAGTAAACTTATAACTTTAAATAGTGGGAGAATAATCAGTAGTCAATGAAGCATTGAATTTTAGTGCCTGAGATAAACAAAGGGATGTTAAACCAAACACCGTACGTGTACGTGTACGTGTGCGCATGTAACTATTTGCAAATGATGAACAAATTTCACAGCAAGTTCCTCCATTAAAAGATTGCACGGACTTTGACGTCATTTAATAGTAAATGACGTCAACGTTATAATGTTTGTTTATGACAAAACAGCCCCGCCCCCATGCGGCCACGTTTTTCGACCAATCAACCTGGCTTGACGGAATCTGAAAAAAATATTTTGATATAAGCCAGAAACTTTCGGAGGAAAAGATTTTTAATGTTTTTACTATAGGCCTATATGTAAATAGCCATAAAAGACAATTCAGCCCTGCCCCCTGGCGGCCATTTTTTTTACCAATCAACATATGGAGTGTAGGAATCTGAAAGAGGGTCACCCATGAAACATTTCTAAAATCTAATAATTGGAAAACCTGCTAACTGGTGTGGAAGGTATTAGTTAAAAGGTTTTTTTCTCGTTTTTCCTTTCAATTACGTACCCAGCCAACATTCTATATCGGGCCGATGTCGGTCCGATATATTTTCATAAATCAGTCCGATATCGGCTGGTTTATCGGGCCGATATCGGAATGTTTGCTGGGTACCAGGGTATAAAACTATAAAACACTGCGAACGTTCTCAGTAATGAACTCTATGCTCCAAGGCTTTTGATTGGTCAATTTGTTGAAACGAATTTGCTTCTGACCAATAAAATACTTGAGCACAAATTCTGAGCACAGATGTTATGTTTTATAATTTTATGGTCTTTGAGCCAAAATTCTGCATGGACAAGGACATTGAAGGCATTTTGGTGAGGACATTGAGATGATGCTCTATGTGAAGTGACATCCACATTGATGGACTGGTTACAGAGGAGAAGATGGACGCACATCAGACTCCGGTCAAATGGTGATCACAATAAGTCACCTTCAGCACTGTTATGCTCAGGTGAGCTAAAGTAAAATGTACATTTTATAATGTGTGTATGCATTTTAATATACATAATTGAAACCGTGTTTAAATTTTCTTAATCCAACCCTATAATTAAAGCTTTGGCATGGCAGGTCCTTTATATAAATAATTTGATTAATAAGAACCAATTTCAAATCATTTTAAAAGTAAGATGTATTTTTTGAGATAAACGTTTTGTTAAAGAAATGGAGATGTTCGAAGTCTGATTTTGAGAAAACACTTCACAAAACGTATTTCGATTCGGCATCACTTCAATAGTTTTTTCATCACAATTAAGTGACGATATTCACAGTGAAATTTAAGAAAGAAAATACAATGAAGAGTTCTAGTTTTTGATTGAGAATAATATATTAAATAAGATGATATAATCGAACTGATTGTAAATAAGTTGATTCAATGAAATGAGATCCCCTGCCAAATGAAAATTGTAAAAGAACACTTGGACCTTTTGTTGTTGTGGATTTATTACCCTCACTTTTCGGCAAAGAGCCATTTTGCGATCTGTCTTTATTTTCTCTCTTCAGTTTTCCTAAAATGTTACCTAGTGACTTAGTTTTCGACCTCATATGACCCAGTTTCGAACCTGACTAGGATTTGACAGAGATGAATGTTCTAATGATTTTTCACGAAGATTGGGTGAGAAATGTGGCCTTATGTGTTCACAAGGGTTGTTTTTTAAACTTTAAAAAAGTCTTTTTAATCCACTTGACCTAGTTTTGAATGGGGATTAATCTTCTGTTTGAACCCTTATGATGATTTAAAGAAAAATGAGGCTTCTAGTGTGTATTTAAAGTTCATCCAAATATTTACCTAGTATCCTATGTTTAACCCACATGGCAAATGTTAGAGTTTGACCGATATTTGATGTAGATGAAAATTCTGATGAACTTTTGTGAAGATTGGATGTTCAATGTGGCATGTAGAGTGTTCACAATGTAGTAGGGATATACAAAACACGAAACTTGCATTCTGACATTTTTCTGTGTTGGTTAACATTTCAATATAGTCCTCTATCAAATCCACCCAAACAGTCCTTAGATATGGCTCCGGACGGATGAAGCCAAACCAATATTCCATCCGCCAATAAAGAGGCATAAGGAGACAGTATCATTCCACTACTATTTGGTACAAACAAATATTACTATAGTCATATAAAGCAAAACTACCGAACTCTGTTTCTGAAATCGAATTGTCGACTGTAAAACCAGGCGAGAACTTTAAATTAAGCGTCTTATTTCGCTTCGTTGCGTTGCATATTTGACTTCGGCAAGCCGAAAAGTCATAGCTTTCGTGTCGATAAGTATATATAATTTATCAAAATTCAACTAATTGTTGACCTGAAATATACCACGACAACTTGAAATTATAAATGGCAAAATTTGAAATGTAATGTTGAAAACGTATTTTTTCCCGTAGGAAACTAGAAATGTTTTAACGTCGATTGTATGCTTGTGTAACACCGCTAGAAATAAAAGTTCTGAAACTACTACTGTTTTGATTGATTAGGGCTTCACACCGTTATCAACAATTGTTCAGTCATATCAAAACGGCCAGTTTACCTACTCACGAGTTTTCTAGCTTTCTCAAACCAGTGCTCCACTCAACATACTTTCCAACAACTGGCTGCTTTTCCACATAGACATTTAGCCAATGAGAGACATCGGTCGGTTATCTCCCTTTAATACTCTCTAAATCTAGCTTGGTCCTATCATTTCTTTTCTCTGTTTTTATCGTTGGTTTTTTGCAATGGATGTGCACTTATAATTTGCATTTTCTTGGCTAACTGTTATGAGATCGATTAGTAATTCCAGATTTGTGTTCTTTTTACACTGCTTTGTTAATTTTCTCTTTTGAATCATCACTTTAATTAACACATTTATGATTAAAGTGTACAGAGTAATCGCAATATCTCATTGCCAAATAGCGATAAAGACAAAGGATTTCAACTAAAAGGACCAAAATAATATTTGGTCTTCCTTGGTCTTGATCTGACAAGGGAGATAATATAATTATCACTAATGTCTCCCATTGGCAAATAGTGCAGAGCCAGATCAGCCTGCAGATGTACTGACTGATCTTGATCTATGTTTGTGGCAAATGCCATACCCTTGGTTTTCTCAGAGCACTGCTCAATCAAATAGTTTTATATTGATCTTTCATTTCCCCATGTTGGCTGAACAAATCAAAAACCAAAATCAATATTGCAATATCTTGATAATGAACCATGCAATGATAAACTGTTTATAAATAGCTCACATCATCTCGGACTATGATGATCATGTGACCAGAGTGTTCTTTTATAAATGAAATTTCCATATACATTTCAGCATTGATTTATATTGGGTTATGTTGTATGATTTGAAGCTGAGAAATGAAAGGCAAGCATCTATCAATTTTAAGCTGATTCATCCCTAATCTTATCATAAATGACCGCCTGATTTTGTTTTCATTATTAGTATGTCACAACAGAAACAGAATAAAAATTGCATCAAAAATGCAGAAAACACTAGATAAGACAAGAAATAAGAATAATTAGTTTCAAACTGCCCCGTCTCAAAACAAGATATTTTCTGTTGCACTTTGTTTTCACAAGTTGTCGGCTTCAGGGAAAGTGTAGCAAAAACTGCAATAATGTTTGACCACCTACCCCTGAAAATTTGGATCTTCCCTTGGGTCCCTGGGTGGATAGGAAAAGTTGAAATTCGGGGGGTAGCCTGGCGAATTTCTTCTGTGAAAGTCCATAGGTAGCGGTGGTGGAGCATGTGGATCTGGAGGATAAGCTGGTTGAGCTCTGAAATCTGGAGGTCCAGGTCTGAAATCTTGATGACCCGGAGGAGGGACCCTGAAATCTGGATCTAAAGGTCTGTACGGGGGTTCCCCTCGTCCAAATCCCATGTACTCTTGACCTCGATATTCTGGGCCTGGACCGGGTGGACCTCTATTATCTCTCTCCATAAACTGATCTCTACCGTCCCTTCTCATTCCTCCCCTACCTCTACCTCCCCTTCCAAAGCCCCTATCCCTGTTCCTATAGGCGTCTCCAGAAAGTATAAGAGGAGCTTTTACCCTGGGTGGAGATGGCGAGTCAGATGGGGATTTCTTTTTTTCTCCACTTCGCCGCCTTCTAGGCCTATTTGACCTCTGTGTTCCTGAATTTCTGTCTCTACTTCTTGATCGGGATCTTCTTTCTCTAGTTTTTGTTTTGTTATCTGTTTTTTTCTCCCTTTCCTTTTCCTTTTTGCCTTCAGTTTGTTTACCACTGTTATCTTTTTTGCTTTCAGTTTTATGATTAGATTTTTCTGTTTCTTTTTTATTGCTCTTGTCCACTTCTGTTTCCTTATTTTCACTTTGCTGCTCAATTTTGTCTTTGATATCGGTTTTCTCAATTTCTTTTTCAATAACTTTCTCCGATTTATTTTCAGTTTCCTGATTTGTTGCAACATCTTTTTTATCGAAGTTGCCGTCTTTGTCTTCAATTTTAGCACTAGAATCCTTTAACCCTTCATCAAAAGCCTCTTGATCAACTACGTTAATTACAACCAAGTTACTTTTAGATGTACCTTTCCTATTTGGAATATTCTCTTTGTTTTGATCAGCAGATTTATTCTGAGTGGATGTGTCCTTGTTTAATGTTCTCACAGTTGGGATGTTTGAGGTAGCACTATCTCTTCGGCCTGGTGACTTGTCTCTTTTAGGAGATCTATTTTTATCAGATCTTTCCTTGTTGCCTTTTACGGGTGATTTCTTTCTTCTGATGGGTGAACGCCGATCCCTGCTGTTATTCTCACGGAAAGGTGATCTCCTTCTATTTGGAGAAAGTGAATTGGACCTTCTCCTTGAGAATTCTCGTGATCGTGATCTAGATTTTCTGAGTGGAGACCTTGACCTACGTATAGGTGAAAATCTTCCCCTTGACCGTGAACGTCTGAATGGCGAGCGTCTTGGACTTCTTGAAAATGATCTTTTCCTAAAGGGGGAACGAGAATATGATCGTCTCCTGACAGGTGACCTAGAGAATGACCTTCTGAACCTCGGTGACCTTGACCGTCTTGGAGACCATGATCGCCGAGGAGTAAATGAACGCCTTGGAGATCTAGACGACCTTCTGTATGGTGACCTTGACCTTCTGGGCGACATAGATCTTCTTGGTGATCTCCGAGGAGTCCATGATCTTCTTGGTGAGATTGATCGTCTCAAAGAGCGAGATCGTCTGGGTGATCCAGATCTCCTAGGAGAGCGAGACCTTCTTGGTGAAAACCTACGAGGAGATTTAGAATAACTTCTTCCTCTTGACCTGGAACGAGTTCTAGATCTGTACCTCGGTTTTGAAAGAGACCTAAAAATTACAAAGTAAATATGAATAATTTGTTCTATAAATATGAAGAGATAAGTTTTTAAAATCAAGTCTTAAAAGATATAAAAATATCAAGGTGTCCATATAACTAATACATCAATTTAGATAAACTATCAAAGTTAGCCTATAAAATTTTGAATAGAACTGATATCAGCTAGTCATATTTCAAGTTTTCAATCATAAACTAGAAATATCACTGAAGGTGATGAATACCCTCAGCTGGTGCCCGACACAGTAATGTATGAGAAATTCAACGGGCCATAACTCATTTAAAAATAATTCCAGTGCAACACGCTCACAACATGCACAAGTAGGGTTGGTATCAATCATTCTTGTTTGTTTGTTTGTTTGTTTGGAGTTTAACGCCGTTTTAACAGCTTTCAATCATTCTTGTGAAGTTATATTAAATTCTGATGAAGGGTTGCTTGAGACAAACTGTCAAGCATGACTCCTATATAGCAACCATATACTATGTATCTGGGGGTATAATTAATCTACAAACCCTATGTTGAGGGTATACCGGAGTTACAAGAGATACATTTTTTTTAAGAAATGTTTTACATTTCACTAATCTAACGCTCACCTAGTTCGTGATCTTGGTTTGGAAGGAGACAGTGGTGGCTTCTTTTCCCGTCTCTCGAGCTCTCTTTGGAATTCTAGGAGAGGGTCATTGCTATAAAAGAAAAATTATACCATGATGAAATAATACCAAATTACTTTTATTTAAATTATTATTATACTATAGTCTATATGGATTAATAGAAAGAGTAAAATGTTTTCCTCATTAAAATTAATTTTCATGCAAAACAATTCTGCAGCAGACGACTTAGAACATATTTTGTCAATTTCTCCTTTTACCACAATGTTTTCCACTTTTAGTCATAGGTTATCCATTCAATTATTGAGATTTTCTATGTAAAAAGTTGTCTGCTGCAGAATTGTCGTTCGAGGGAAAGTTTTTTTTTTCTCCAAACATGTAATAATTCAGATGAGATGAAATTGGATTTTTCCCCCTCCAAACATGTAATAATTCAGATGAGATGAAATTTTATTTTTTTCAAAAAACTCCACAGATCAAGATGTGTAATAATTAAGGTAGGATTGTTTTTCGAAGCATACCAGGTGTCTACACATGTAATAATTATGAAGGGTTGTTTTTAGCAGAGCATTGCTAAAAACACATGGCAAAATAACAGTTTAAATCTAATGAAAAAAAGTAAGACATCATTCACAAAACAAACTTAAATTAACTTACTCATCATGCCTTTCCTCCCTAATAAGTCTTTCTTTCTCCTGCATGAATTCGTGTTTAGACAGAGGTTTAGGTATGTTCAGTGGAGGTCTAGTCACAGCTGGGGGGATTACCTGGGGTACCACTGGGGGGAGTACAGGGCGTACTGATGGGGGCATTAAACCTGAAAAAATATATCAACCACGATAGGTTAGTAAACATACTGACAATGAGTTTATGGGAGAAGGAAAAAATTGATAAAAGTTGTTCATATTCAAAATTATTTCCCCGGGTTAGACATGTGTTACCTGTCAATATGTCGGCAAGTTAAAATATGACGAATAAGTGAGACCGGTTTCCTTGCCAGGAATGGTGACACAATAAATATCATGGTTGCAAAACAGAGAGTTCTCTTTAGACATTAAACAAACTTCTCAAAGATGTTGTAAGGATAACCATTTTGGGGTTTAAAGCTTTTTTGAACCACATTTTAGTTCCCTCTGTGAAAAAGAACTGGTATGATCCCCCTTTGCAGTCATATTTTGGCTCATCTGCAGAAAACAGCTTCAAAAAACATTGTGGCACAAGGAAAAATTGTTTATATTAAACAATTTCTCCTTTGCCACAATGTTTCCAACTCTCCAATAATAATATTTCCATTTACAGAGATTTACCATATTTTTGTAAGTTGGAAAGGGTTAAACAACTGTCCCTCATATAGACGCTTTTTGACGCCTCTGCAGCAGACGGCTTTTTGAAAACATAGTGACAAAAGAAGAACGTGCAATTTCTCCT
>JAUELF010260150.1:0-11398 GCA_031471495.1 Clinocardium nuttallii | reverse complement strand
TCATTATTTATCACATAAAGCCCTCTCTGGGAGTGTCAAAATACCATTACATAAATATCATATGACACTTCTAGTTTGGTTTCCAGTCTTACGCTCAAGCTAGGCTTTGCTACAACACGAAAACCAAACTGTGAAAATGACATCACTTCAGCGGTTTGACATCATAATGTAAGTCCCTTTGGCACTATAACTGGCAAATTTCATGAAGAAATATGGTAAACGTTAAGTACATTTTTTGGAAATACGCCTCATAAATCATTTAATGTAATAAATAATATATCCCATTTGTGTTCATTTATTATCACTTTAATTAAATAAACTTGCCACGGCTCAAGGCAAATCATCTTAGTAAACTCCTTTACTTAAAGTGATAATAGATAAACACTCATGAAATATCCTCTACGACCATCTTGATGCCCGTCTCTTAATGAGAATATTGTTTCAAACTCGAAGAATCTACCATTTCAGCATGTAAGAACTCTGCTGCAGACTTTGGATACATCTCGGGTTAAAATGTATAAAAATCTTAATACATGAAAGTATAACGAGAGAAGTTTGTCAAACAGTATGTCCCCTGAGTGTCACATTGTCAGGAACATATTTAAACTGCTACAATACCCAACACCTATAACATAATTCCTTTCCCTGATTTGACGCCTCTGCAACAGAACTTGAAAAGAATTGATGGGTAATGATAAATTGCTCAAACTATCGATTTCTCTATTTTCCACAAACTTAGAATTAAAATTACACTTTAAATTTTCCAAATATTACAAATAGTTTCCTCAGATATTTAAAACTGTTAATGCTTCATTCAAAAATCATTGATTGTTTTAAAAACAAAAACCAGGAGACGTTAAGTAAAGTTGTGTGCCAGCTTTAAGGGTTCGAATCCTAATAGAGCAGAATAACAACTTGTGGACTTTCCCACACTTTTTTGCTGTGAGAACTGGTAAACCTTTTTGCCACATACAAACATATTTTGATGCATTTTTAGCAGATTTCTTTAGAAAATATTCTGATAAAAGGAGAAATTGCTCATGATGATCACTTTCTGCTCTCTTTTTTCAATATTTTAACATATATGTCGTCTGCTGCAGATTTGTTCTATATGGGAAGGGATAATTTGTCAAGGAAACATCAAGAATGATTAGTATACGCTATAAGCTTTAAGACGTCCAAAATCAATGGGGAAAAAGATAAGTTGAGACTGAATAAACACCTCCATCCTTAAAGACACAAACTTTCCGTCCATGGGAAAAGGTACAAGCTGGCATTTCTGTACAGTGCAGGTTCATAGCACCCTGTTTATCCCATATACAATCAATCTGCAGCAGACGTCTTTGAAAACACATTGGCTAAAATATGAAGGATCTCCATAAATGCGAGTTCAATTAACTATTTGAGTTGAAAACATTGTGAGCAATTTCTGCTTTTTCCACCATGTTTTCAAAAGAGGCGTCAGAAAGCATCTGTATGTGGGAAAGGGTTGTTAGAATCTACACAAGTAGACAGAAGCTACTAACAAGTTTATGTAAAACATATGTGAACAGTGCAGATCTTGATCAGAGTATGTGTATGCACAGGCCAATCTGCATCTATACTATTCACAAAATGCTAACTTGTACCTTTCTGTAATGGACGACTGAAATATACGTAGTAAACTCACTTGAAGACTCATCCATTTCCAGGGTGGTATCCAGCTTGGTGTCTGTTGGCCCTTTTCTTTCTTTAGGAGAGAGGAGATTCAGACGGCTTCCTTCTGGATGCACGTCTCGTAGACTGGTTCCGCAAGATGCTGCCTCTTTCTCAGCGTATCTGTTAATACATTTAAACGATTCAGGTGATGACATGTCTTATGGCTCTAGTTCAAAATAAAAATAAGTCGCAATTTAGGATCTTAATTATTGCCTCCATGTTTGGCATCATACACATTGATATACAACACATAAGGTTTTCATTCTAGGTTGGTTTTTTTTTTGGCAGGAGACACATCTTGTTAACACAAGAGCTTGGTGGAGCAAGGTCAATCCCTTGTCTGTTTTTTCTAAAACAATCAAGGGGCATTACAGAATAATTATGAAAGCCAGTCACTTGGTATAGACATGCATAATATTCCTAGGAACATGTGTACAAAGTTTCATATGAAAATGATGAACTGTTTTTGAGTTACAAGGTAACATTTTCTGATGACGCAGATGCAGATGACAATGACAACAATGGCCTGATTTTTTTCCTTTGAAAAACAGACAAGCTTGAAAATTATAGGCAGAGAGTGAAGGGTCTGATGAAACTGTTTGTATGCACAGGTTTACCTGAAGTATCTCTGTCCTCAACTGTATTAAGAATCCATTGCGCTAGATTAATTCAACTTATTTATAGTTCCTGATAGGATAAGATTTAAATTATAATGAATTATTATCTCAAAATAGATTTAACCATTTTGCTAATAAACAATTTTTTGCCAAACTATTTTGAAATAAGCTGTAAATGTAAAAAAGAAAATGCAATAAAGTGAAACAATTATTTTACTATCCAAGCTGCATACAGTCAGATCTATCAACTTTCTATCCAACCCTTTCCCAAATACAACAAATATGCAGCTAACAACAATAACAATGTGGAAAATCTATATTATGGTAGGTATAATTATTGCAAAAAGTTGGAAACTTAAATGTGGCTCAATGAGAAATTGCTTGTTTTGAGCAATTCTCCTTTTGTCACAATGTTTTTAAAATGTCTTCTGCTGCAGATGCATCAAAATGCATTTACAGGTGGAAAGTGGTTAATTTGATATCCAATCCCTGTATTGTAGGTAATGAATATAACTGAATGCCAGCCAATCAACAGAAAAAATCTAACTCAAATGCAATGCGCATTTAGGCGCTATAGGCTTTTTAAACAAATCTCTCTTGCAGAGATATTCAAATAAGCTATAAGCTTCTTTCTCAATCTGGTTATAAAATAATTTGTCTTTTAATTGAATTTAATATCATTTACACCAAATAGATATCTATTATAGTTTACTTGGTTTTATTAAAAATAGTTAATGTTTAAGAATGTACAACTTTTATGACACAACCACAAATAAGTGAATTAAATAAATGGCATATATATATAAAGCATAAAATGCCAGAAAATTATAATTGAATTTAGAACTGAATATTTTCTTTTCTGAGAGAATGTTGGAAACTATTAAATCACTTGTTGAATACAAATGCATTAGAAATAAACACACAAGGTAAAATCAGGTCTTATTTGAGCCTTCACTGTTCAAATATACAGATGTAACAAGACCCCATATGGCAAGACTTGGTTTATAATACACTTTTGCTGTTTTTTATTTTGGCCCTTATTGGCTAAACACTTAGATTCTGGCAAATTTAACAAGTTAATGTCGATTTGCAAGCAGTTCAAAAGTCCCCTACTGGTTCTCATTTTGACCTTTGACCTCTAAAGTGACCTTGACATTTGAGGTACAGGCCTCCGGGGTCTTGTGCGTGACATGCCCCTCATCATGGTGAATGTTTGTGCCAAGTTTCTTTGAAATCCTATGATGCATGGTTGAAATGTGGGTCGGACAAGGTACAGTCCTATCAAATAGTACTCATTTTGACCTTTGACCTCTAAGTGTGACCCTGCCATTTGAGGAAAAGGACTGGGTCTTGAGAATGACACGCCGCCTCATCACGGTGAACGTTTGTGCCAAGTTTCTTTGAAATTCAACGATGCATGGTTGAAATGTTGGCCGGACAAGGTACAGTCCTGGTACAGTCCTATTTAACCGTTCTCATTTTGACCTCTTAGTGTGACCTTGATATTTGAGGTATAGGCCTAGGTCTTGGGAGCGACACACTGCCTCATCATGGTGAACGTTTGTGCCAAGTTTCAAAGAAATCCTATGATGCATGGTTGTGATGTGGGTCGGACAAGGTAGTCCTATCAAACAGTACTCATTTTGACCTTTGACTTCTAACTGTGACCTTGACATTTGGGGTACAGGCCTGGGTCTTGTGCGCGACAAGCTGCCTTATCATGGTGAATGTTTGTTCAAAGTGTCTTTTAAATCCTATAGTGCATGGTTGAATTGTGGGCTGGACAAGGTACGGTCATATAAAATAGTACTCATTTTGAGCTTCGACATCTAAGTGTGCCTTGACATTTTAGGCACAGGCCTGGGTCTTGAGCATGACATGCCGCCTTCTCATGGTGAACATTTGTGACAGGTTTCTTGGAAATCCTATGATGCATGGTTGAAATGTGGGCAGGACAAGGTACAGTCCTATCAAATAGTACTTAATTTGACCTTTGATATCTAAGTGTGACCTCTACATTTAAAGTACAGGCCTGGGTCTTGAGCATGACACGCCGCTTTATCATGCTGAAAATTTGTGGTGAGATGCGCACTGGTCAAGGTAATCCTATCAAACAGTTCTCATTTTGACCTTGGACCTGTAAGTGTGACCTTGACATTTTAGGTACAGGCCTGGGTGAACGTTTGTGCCAAGTTTCTTTCAAATCCTATGATGCATGGTTAAGATGGGGGCCAGACAAGCTTAGGTGAAATGATGAGCAACTTCTCCTTTTGCCAAAATGTTTTCAACTCTTTACAAAAAAATGATACTGTCATTTATAGAAATTTTTCAATATTTTACAGCGATATTATCAAAGCTGCCTGCTGCCAAATTGTTAACCCTTTCCCCCATACAACAATTCTGCATCAGACAACTTTGAACATATTTTGTTAAAAAATAGAAAATCTCTATAATTGAATGGATAAATTGATTGTTTTGAGCAATTTCTTTTTTTGTCACTCTGTTTTCAAAAAGCTGTCTGCTGCATTGACATTGGTGCGTCTATATGAGGGAAAGGGTTAAGGAAAAGGAATATTTGGCACTAAAGATTAAAAGGACCAAATAGTAAATTCTTTGAAGCTTCTTGCATGCAAGCACTGACATACACTTGGCTGGCAACAATTGAAGCAAATAACTACATGTACACAAGTCATGCTATTGATTGTTTGTTATTTTTCTGACTGGCAAAAACGAAATTGGCAACATGATTGGATGTCTTGCTATCCATACGTTTCGACCCAAACTGAGCAACAGTTTGAAGCTGTTTCATGCAAATTGCTTGTGTTGTCACAATATTTTCCGAAAGTTGTCTACTGCAGATGTGCCAAAATACATTGGGAAAGGGATAAAGCATATAAAGAGCAAAATGGATGGAGAAATGCCAAATCAACATAGAAGATTTCCCTAAAGAGATTTCAATTGCAAATTGAAACTGGTCAGGGCATTCAAGACAATTTAGGAGCATAGATTTTTCCATGACTCTTTTTTAGCCAAGTTCCCTTTTTTCTAACTAGCCTAACTTTTGTATGCTTTTATAGGTCCTTGTGCATTCATTCAGTGAGTAAATTGAACTGTCATAAGTAACATAACCAATAGCTCATAGAAAACTATTTAATCTACCTAAGTAAACTGACCTAATGCTATGTTTTTATCATTTGTGACATTTCAATTTACCGTTTCCCAAATACAACAAGTCTGTAGCAGACGACTTTGTAACCATCTGGAGAAAAATAATCAAAATCTCTTTATATTAATCCTTTCCCTCATATAGACGCTTTCTGACGCCTGTGCAGCAGACGGCTTTTTGAAAACATAGTGACAAAAGAAAAAATTCCACAAAACGTGCAATTTCTCCTTTTGCCACAATGTTTTCCACTTTTTGTCATAGGTTATCCATTTAATTATAGAGATTTTCTATGTTTTGACAAAATATGTTCAAAGTCGTCTGCTGCAGAATTGTCATATGAGGGAAAGGCTTAAGTGTTGCAATACTTACCTTTTCTGAGAAAGGATCGGAAATCACTAGGTGCTGATCATCAGAACCAGATAGAAGGGTTGTTCCTTTCTCATTCCAACATATTGTGTTCACCTAAATGATACAATGTTATCTTATATTATAATTTATACAATGTTATCTAATATTATATAATGACTGTATTTTAATACAATCTAGTGTGATTCTTTTCATCTAATAATATGGACTTTAAAAGAGAGCATGTTTAAATAAAATTGTACCTAAATTATTATTGATTTCTGAGAAAATACAGTAAATAAACTAAATAAAATTTCTCAAAATTTAGGCTTACCTGTACTTTTCAAGACAAATCCTACAGAAAAAGTTTCAACACTGCGTAAATGTAAATATTTGATTAGAAAAATGTTTTACTGAAATCATTCATGTTCTTTTAGAATGTTATGGTATTTTGGGCAGAAGGGAGGCCTTTTTAAAACTTTCAAATCAATTTATTTTATTGAATTAGTTTGATAATGTATTTCCCCACAATGTTGTCAAATTTAATTCAAACTTACACATCCACTGTGGACTGTCAGCCTCTTCTCTATCTTCAGTCTTTGAATAAAATCTAGATTTGCTGAAAGTGTACAATGGTAACTATTTAACACTTTCCCTCATAGTACAATTCTGCAGCAGACGACTTCGAGTTTATTTTGTCAAAGCATAGAAAATCTCTATAATTGAATGGATAACCTAGTATGACTAAAAGTGGAAAACATTGTGGCAAAAGGAGAAATTGCACGTTTTGTCAAATTTCTTCTTTTGTCACTATGTTTTCAAAAAGCTATCTGCTGCAGCGGTGTCAGAAAGCATCTATATGAGGGAAAGGGTTAAAACATTCATATTACAACAAAACTGTTGCAAACAATTCGAACACCTCATTGTATAGAATTGAAATTTTTTGGCAAAACAATAAATTGCTCATTATGACCAATTTCCTCTCTTTTCGCAATGTTTTCAAAAGTTGTCTGCTGCAGATTCATTAAAATTTAAAATCAGGATAATGGTGCTACAGCCAGTGGGGCTACAAGTATAACATTGCCTCAGGATTTACATCTATATCCCTTTCCCACATTCAACAAATCTGCAGCAGAAAACATCTGGTTAGAAATATGAAAAATCTCTATAAATAGATGATCAGTTATTGGATAAGTCCAAAATATCATGTATATTAAAGCGTTTCCCAAATACAACAAATCTTCAGCAGACATTTTGAAAACATCTTGGCAAAGATCCCTATACCTATAATAGAATGTTTTATCAGCTAAAACTGTAAAAGTGTTGAAAATATTGTACCAAAAGGAGAAACAGCTCATAATGAGCTATTTCTCCCTTTGCCACAATGTTTTCACAAGGTATCGGCAGCTGACAAGTCAAAATGACTAAACATTTTCAAAGTTATTGCCTGCAGATTTATTGAATCTGGGAATGTTAGTGTTAAAATTGATTCAGATGGTGCTTCTGGGACATGAGATGTGGCCCCCACCAACTACTATATAAACAAACATATCTCATGCATCTGCTCAATCGAAAATGCTTCAGTAAGCATGTCAGTCAAATTACTTAGATCTGGCATTTAGATCTTTAATGATACATTATAGTCTTCCACATGTATAGCTTTCCAAGGAAAAAATTATGATTAGATCGATCATGCAATTTTGATAGAAAATATTGTGAAAAGGTCAGTGAGAATATTTTCAAAAGTCATGGGCTGCTTAAGGCGACAAAACGTGTCTGTATAAGAAAACGGCTTTAATCATAAGACAGCCTTCCATCAGCTTCCGAACTTGTAGCAAAGACTCACTATTCAGTGCTTTCAAGATAGGTGGGGAATTAACAACAAATTATTACCATTTGCGGAGTTATACAGTTTTCTTTGGTTCGTCAAGCCATAGCTGCGAGATTGGATATTTGTAAACATAATTGTTGAACTTATGAGCACATTGAACAGCCTTTCTTTGTCATGCAAACAGTCGTTGTTTACAATGTTTTCTTATTTTGACAGATCAGCTGCCATTTTGGAAAGATAAAAGGGACGCAACTTAAACTATGTTTTGTCATAGAGGATTCCATGAGTTGCTTCCCTTATAGCACCACTTTTGCCCTGGTCGTAAGCTGTAAGTGAAAATGTTGACAGACTGGCGAACGAGAATTGATCACCAACTGTCCCCTCGTCATAGCAGGCAACATTAAATGGAGTTGGAAAGCTCCTTCTCCAATGGTCTCAAGAGATTAAACAGTCAAGCACTCGACATTTAGCACCAATTACTCCCCCCCCCCCCTACAGCAAATGGAACAAGCCAATTGTTGACACATCTAGGGGAAGAAAAGGTGAAATCTATATAAAACTAAAAAGTCTTCCTCATTTTACGGCCAAGGGGTCATCTTCGCACATAGGCCTATCACCCTGTGAAGTATTGACTAGACACAGATTTTACCTTTACTTCCTATGTGATCTTGATCTATGACCTAAACAAGAGGGCCATGATGACCCCTTATCGCTCACCTGATTTGATAGAACTTCACAAGTCAATTAATGCAATGAAGATTGCAGACTCTGGGATAAAGGATTGTTTAAATATTGAGCAGAGACCTTGACCTTTGATCCCCATAACCAACAGGGATCATCTACTGAGTAAATCCAATATTCTACAGCAAAAAAAGACTAAGGGTCTAAGGGTTCTTTAGATATTGAGAGGAAACGGTTTGGAACTTTTTGACCTCTGTGACCTTGACCTTTAACCCCCCAAAACAAAAGGGATCTTCTAGTTAATAAGATAAATCGACCTATGAAGTTTGAAGACTCTGGGTTCTATAAAAATTCAGTTATTTAGCTAAAAGCAAGTGTGACAAATTGATAGACTGACTGGGCAAAAACTGCATGTCTCTCCCAAGGGGAAGAAGACATAACTCCATGTATAAGATGGGCTTTTAGTGGGACATAAAACAGAAAACAAATATTTATTCACAGACATCTTTTAGTGGGACATAAAACAGAAAACAAATATTTATTCACAGACATCTTTTAGTGGGACATAAAACAGAAAACAACTATTTATTCACAGACATATTTTATTGTTCTTCCTAATAATTTCATTACATTAAAAAGTATTAAAACATGAAAGATGAGGGGATGGACATTTTATATGCATTTCTAAAGTGAAATGATACTTAACTATTTGATTTAACACCGTCCTCTCACTTATTTCATTAGAAAATAAACAATCATTATTCTGAAAGAAATATTCAATATTTATCCAGAATATCACATGTGAATAGAAAATACTTTGTTACTGTAACACCTAGGAATCTGTGATATAAACAATATTGTGTGGGATTCATTTGTTCTGAGAATGAACTCCATGTTTTGATTCAACTGGCTTAAAGATGCATTATCCAGACACATTTTGACACGTCAGCAGCAGACGACTGTTGAAAATAGTGTGGCAAAAGGAGAAATTGCTAGTAGTGTTTTTAACTGCATTCAGCAATTATACTTTCATTTATAACTATTATCAACATGTTTTCAAAGTCGTCTGCTGCAGATTTGTTGCATGTTGGAAAGGATCAAGACTTTAAGTGTAAAAAATACAGGTGGGTATGAATTATTTGAAACAGCTGGCCTTTAATCTGTGACAAAACTATTATAACTACATAATGTTACAATAGTTTGTAAGGATCTTTTTGCATAAAGCCATCAATATGGTTTATCTTGGTTATAAATTACTAAACATATTTCACAGACCTCTTTCAATATGGTGACAACTAAAGCACTAACACACACAGTGAGTGCACAAGTCACCTATTTTGTTTTTTATCTTATTTAAGTCACTGACTAACATGTTGCCTGATACAAACAGTTTAGTTTAAACTTATTTATTTTACATCAATTGTGAACCAAGCTTCTACTTCCTTGAGAATTAATCCGTACTAGCGCTGTTTGTGTGGAAAATTCCCAAAGGCAGAACACTCTTATAATAGGATTCGAACAAGGACCTTTGGAACAAGAGGCTGATGCTATACCAATGCACCACTGTCTACAGTTGCTCACTGTTATTATCATGGTAAGAGTTATCAGAGAGATAATTACAAAGGAGAAGACAAAAGTATCAGAATTTAAGGAATGTATAAAAAGGTGTATGATTTGTAACACCAATCACTACATGCTTATGCACAAACATTTATGTTGAACTCAATAAGAACATGTACTCTACAATTGTAGAAACAAACAGATGATTTTGTAGTTGAAGGAAGAATCCAGCTTGTAACTATAAAAACAATAAGAATTTTGCTACATTTGCTCTTACTGCAGATCCATTTAATTACTTGCTCTTGCAATTGACAACTTTTTGTTCTATAATATATTTAAGTAAGATTGGTTTTAAAACAGAAGTCAAAGAAATCTACATGACCTATTAATTGCATTATCTGCATCAAAAATACACTGCCATTCAAATTTCAAATTACACTATTATTTTTATAAATGTTTTCAAAGTAGATGAGTCTAAAATAGCAATCCAGTGAAAAGATTATGTACATAATATCATGGAGCTTATTACATTGCAGTTATATTATATTATAAATTTAAAACTTGATTTGAGGTCTTAGAAAATAAATAGGCTTGAAAAAATATAAACAACAAAACTAAAAACATAACTAACAAAACAGTCAACACAATTTCAATAATGACTAAATCAAGAAATATACAGATAAATATGCTAGTAACAAGATGGTCAATACAGCTGTAATGTCACTTAATCTTTGATTTCCCATTAAAGGCGAATGAAACCTTTTTAGGAAACAACTTTTTTTAATTATTGGGGAACTTCAGAAATTTTGGGCAATTTCTACTTTTGTCAAGTGTTTTTCTTCAAGTACTTCTCCTACTGGCATTATAAATATTTATATAAAAAATACCAAATTTTGCAACTTAAAAAAAAAAAAAATCAGTGCATCAACATTATTCCTCAATGTCATTTTTGTAAACTTCCTTTTCAGAGTACATGTTTAACATCTCACCAATAGGTTACTTTTGAAAACAAGAGGATTTATGGTGAGGTGATTAACCTTGGTAAAAAAAATAACAATTTTAGTTACAACTGAATCACAACAAGCCCTCGATTAATGCCAATTTGTACATTTCAGCCTAAAAGTTTGTTAATATTTTCATACTTTAGCAGACAACCTTTCTTTGTATGAACAAACAAATTAAAAACATTTTCCTAACTAATAATATAACACTAAGCACATAACAATAATGTATATAAACATACATGTATACTAACAGATCAAAATTAAATCTTAGCTTCTACATAGTATCAAAGCGCTTTGTCCTTCATTAACCCTTTCCCTCATACGACAATTCTGCAGCAGGCGACTTTAAACATATTTTGTCAAAACATAGAAAATCTCCATAATTGAATGGATAAGTTATATAAACTAAAATTGGAAAACATTGTGCCAAAAGAAGAAATTGCACATTTTGTGCAATTTCTTCTTTTGTCACTATGTTTTCAAAAAGCTGTCTGCT
>JAUELF010260149.1:0-11799 GCA_031471495.1 Clinocardium nuttallii | reverse complement strand
ATGAGAAAACAAACGACTCCGACCCAATTAACCGTAAATATGTTTATTTACCATTTCTCTATTTGAGGAAACTAAGACATTTTCTCTTTTGCCACAATGTAATGTATTGTATGTTTGTCATGTTTGTATTTTTAAAACGTGTTACTACATGGGTATTTGACCTTCTGGATTTATGAAAAAACTATATTGTATAAGTGATAAATGTGTTACCCTTTTGTCCGACTCGCTGAGATGGTTGTATACAAGTTTAAGATTGTTGCAGTCTTTGGTTTGGTTGCTAAATGTCGACATTTCCAAGTACCTTAAGCCCTTCCGTAACCGCAGTTGATTTTCAAAATATCTGTTAGAAGGAAAAGAGTTGATTGTTTGGTCTTTTACACCGACATCCATCAAACATTCAGGTATATTTATAAAAGAGATTTCACAATGTTGTGGCAAAAGGAGAAATTGCTCATTGTTGTCATGTTTATTTATAGCCGTCTGTTGAAGAGGCGTCATAACTCGTATATATGTGGGAAAGGGTTAAACACCTGTCCAAATCCAATTGCCCTTTTTCCTGAATAAAATATATCTATCGATGAGCTGCGTATAGCAATTTTGGGGTCTTAATGGATAAATTGCCGTACATATTAGCATGGTTAAATGTCTTTCTTTTGTCAAAAACATATGTAAATTCATATAGGACTGCTTATAATTAGATAGGCGGACAACACAGACAATTCGACTCTGCAATGTTCGCAAACGCAATAAAGCGCAACTAGGGCAAAGTGTTATAAGGATGATTATAAGAAAGAGATACACTATATTCAAATTTGAAAAGAAAAATACGTTAAAACTTACAACGGCTTTTTCCCTCTAAGCAAGGCTACTGAGTCTTTAAGGACGGCGGGAAGAATATAGGCCGTCATGTACCAGAAGAGATGTTCCAATCTAAAAGAAATACAATATTGCATGCGTATGTTACAACGTTGAAATTAGGTGAAATCGATGTTTGGTTCAAATTGATACCTAAACCGTCCATTTGATTAAGCAGATCTAGGTTGATCACTGCTCACAGACGACAGATATTCAACAGGCGACTTAAAAAACTAAAAAACTAGGCTAAGAAACCTCTAATGAAAAGTAAAATCAATAAACCAAGTTGGAATCCATTGTGACATATGGGGACCTTGCTCGTTTTGAGCCATTTATCTTTCTGCAACAGTATGTTCACAAGGCATCGTCTGCATGTGGTAAGGGGTAAGTGAAAACTTTAAAGTTTTAACATCAGTTTGCATTAAGCGACCTCCGTTATTTTATTCAGATTTCACTGAACTAATTTCAACACATTTTAATGATTTTGATGTCAGCCATTTACAGCAAAAACTGATTTCACCCCGATAGCTGATTTTAATAGTGTATCAAGCTGTATTATATACCTGCACAATTTACGGTACAAGATGGTCATGCGCAGTTTAACATCTCTTTCGACCTTCGGTATCGCGAGATGTCATTTGTTTTAACTATGCGCCAGGATAACCAGACATTTTAATAAATGCAGAATTCGATCAGCTTGTTATTATATGTCTGTAGGGTCTTTAATATTTAACTTTATTGTAAGGAAGTACAATCTGTGATGATGTGGTAGCAAATGTGATAAAGTTGGTTTTCTGGAGTAAATCAACTTGATTGGAACATTATCCCGCCGACTATATACAACTGATATAATAACCATGTTTTTATCGACTAGAGCAAGCTTGTGCGAGATATTATCCCAATACAACTTCTGACAATATTTGGGTGATGATTGGACAAAGGCTTCTAAAGTTATTGAGCTGACAAGACCAATTTTAGGTAATGTCTATAGTTAAAGAACGATAACTCTCGATTGACTTAATCAATATGGCAATTTATCAAACTTGTCCGAGATATTATGCCAATACACATTCCGACTAAATTTGGTGATTATAGGACAAAGGCTTCTAAAGTTATTGAGCTGACAAGACCAATTTTGGGTAATTTATATAATTAGACGGCGATAACTCTCGATTGACTAAAGCGATATGGCTAGTTATCGAACTTGTCCGAGATATTATGCCAATACACATTCAAACTAAATTTGATTATTGGACAAAGGCTATACAGTTATTGAGCTGACAAGACCAATTTTATGTAATTTCTATAGTTAAAGAACGATAACTCTCGATTGACTAAAGCGATATGGCTAGTTATCGAACTTGTCCGATATATTATCCCAATACACACTGACAAAATTTAGTGATGATTGGAAATAGGCTTCTAAAGTTATTGAGCTGACAACATACTGGACGCCGCCACCCGTACGCCGCAGTTGAAACTAATACGTTCCTTTTTTTTCAAAACGGGCGTATTAAAACTACAACATTGGTGTTTTTTAATTTTGTGTTAGTTTAAATGTCACATTATCCTCGAGTATAGGCAATGTGCAAGCATTAACTATGGTCATTAACTGTTTATGGAATTTACCTGTTGGGTACTATCTTCAAGCGTGGGGCCATATTTCCATCCTGATTAACATGCAACCTATTTATGGCATCAGCTAGAAAAGAAAAACGGAAAAGTGTAAAATGAGTCTGGTCATAGCAAGACGTTTGTCTTAAAATATATTCATGATAAACGAGTAGCTCACACATTCTTGTACAGCTTTAGACTGACGTGGATAGCTTTAACACTTTTCCACATACGCTGAAGCAGACAACGTTTGAAAACCTTGTGGCAAAAAGAGAAATTGCTCACAATTTGCAAATTAATCCATTATCCTCAATGGGTTTTTTTCTTTTTAACTTTATTCAATTATTGACATATAAGATAAGAGAAAGACATTCTCCGATTTGGCTGAGAGATAATTTCAACGTCGTTAGCTATAACTCGACACTATTGTTCTGGTCATACCCTCGTACAAAGAAGCGTAATCATCAAACGGTCAGAACATGGTGAGAATTGGTGAGAAATCTATTTAAACGTGAGTTAAATGTGCTGGACTCAAGAATATAGATAGGATAGTCAAAACTGTTTAAAAGTTGTCTTAAAATATTAGAATCATAGTTCTGGGGTACAATTAGAGTAATAATTTCACTTTCCAGTACAATAATCATCTAAATATTGAACGTGCATGTTTCATTTTAACTGGGTAGACATACCCAGTAAGCCAAATTGTGTTCACTTTCATTGACTTGTATACAATTACTGCCAAAATATTTATTTTTTAACTATTTATTTTTAACTTTCTTGTCAAAAATAGCAATATATGCAGAAGATTAAGTATTTAAAAAGTTGTGATCGCCATCTGGAGTTCAGCATTTTAAAGCTTTACTCTAGTCGGATAGTTTGAACAATAACAATACCACATTGAATCCGTCTTTGGGAAAAGGTTCGCGAAGATCTTTGTGAAACATGCAAATCCAGATCTCCATTGTTCACATTTTGCTTTATTACGATGTCGAGTGATTAGCGACGGGGACCGGGCATCTGTAGTTCGATCCCCAGTTGCCCCATAAGAAGTCACATTTCCTAGCCTAGCACTGGTTTGTTTACACAGGCAGCATGAATAAGTGACATCTAGCCGTGCTATAAATGAACTTATGTTGAAAATGGCGTGAAACTATAATAACATTTTTCTTAAAACAGCGAGTGAGAATGTGTAGTATAATCGCAAACACAAGCCAATATAAAGTTTTAAAGTTTAATAACGTGGAGCCAAAGTGCCTAAAGTATCGTGAGTCTGCTCTGTCTGGAAAGCTCCCGGTTTATATACCGTCGCTTTCCCTGTGGGGTTAGCAGTCTAGACGGACTTGAGTGCTCATCCCTCAAATGACAGCTATAGCCATAGGGGTGACGTCGGCTGTCCGATTCAAGTACAAATCGTGTACAATACGGTCAAGAACAATGGACTGTTATGGGACCCTTTGTCTAACTGGCCAAGTTAAGTAAAAAGGGACCCAAAACGGTCAATATGTTACAAATGTTATGTCAACTTGTGTATATTATGATAGGACTGGGTAAACGTTCGGGCTGATATTATCCTAAACGTGCACCGTTTCCAATGCATGGGCTCAACTATTTTCAGACATAGTTGTTACAAAAACTAACCGAAATCCTTATTAGTAACTGGGTTATCGCCACTGCTATGTACATTGACCACCAATGAGTGTTTTTCGCTAAGTTTGCCTGTACCAAGAAACCATGCTGTACTGATTAAGGAGTTGACGACGGTATCGACTGGCAGCATTTCTATGGGATTTTCAGGAATACCAGCTATATGTCTAACAATGCCCATGTTAACTACCTGTTCAAATGAGAAATGACAAGTGCTTGATATTCCAAGCGTTCAAGATTTTAGTAAACATTGAAATGAAATTTGGAAATAATACATGTATGTCGTATTGATGAAATCGTTTCTTGAGCCCGTCAGCTACGACCCCATTGGTTTGTTTATCAAGTCGCGTGTGTAGGCTAATTCATATCTGCCATTTTGTCAACTACTGTATATAACAACTGGGTTGAACCACACAGTGGTAAAAAAAATTGACACCATAGGCTTCACTAGATTTTCAGACTTTTTAAACAAACTGGTCCCCACCCCCCCTTTATATAAACATTTAGGAAAATTACATATGCGTAAATCAGTTGTTATGCACCATTGTTGTCCGCTGGAATTGTTCAGCTAGTTGGACTGGTAAGCATCGCAGTGAAAGAAATCAGCTATGTTAAAAAAAACATAAGTCATAAAGCTACTAAGATCTGAATTGAAATTTGTGAAACGGTTAAACAATTAGAAGTCAAAGGGAGATAAATACGCTTTTACATTATGCATTATTCCACAGAAGCCCCCGTAGCCGTGTGTCCAGACCGGAAATGGTTCAGACAATGCTGGCGTAATAAATGGTGAACGGAAGACGGCGGCTGAGAAGTGGGTCTCGTTTCCTGTCAGGATACTTTCCGCCACCTTCTTGCAATACACATACACCATTGGAGATTTTTCTATAATATGTTTTTCATTTTGTTCCAAGACTTCATCACTTTGTGTTCTGTTAGAATGAAACAAAAATATATATATATATAAATGGCTAATTGGTGTTAAGCGAGTTACCGTATAAAGTCATACCTGTAACCCTTTCTCATATACGACAAATCTGCAGCAGACGAATTTGAAGAAATCTGAGCAAAAGTATGGAAGATATCCATTAATCCTTTCCCACATACAACAAATCTACAGCGCTTTGAAAACGTTTAATCAAATGATGTGAAACCTCTCTATAAATGAAAAGGCAATGAGTGGGTGAACTTGATATTATTGTGGCAAAAAGAGAATTATTTATTTATTAGAGTTTTACGCCGCTTTCAACATTATTTCAGTTATATCACGGCGACAGTTCACTTATTATCCCTGGGTAAACAAACCAGTACTAGGCTAGGACATGTGCCTTGCCCAAGGTCACTTCACCATGACCGCAGTGCCTCGACCGGGAATCGAACCCGGGACAGCCGGTGTCGAAACCCCCGACGCTAACCACTCGACCACAGCGGATTCCTGTTAAAAAGGAGAAATTGTGAGCAATGATTTCAAAAAGTCGTCTGCATCAGATACGTCAGAAAACATAGGTTATTTACTTGAACCAAGCTCGGTCAACATTAGTCTGGTTCCCGATTTCCTATGAAAGTCCTTTACATAGTAATTATGGGAAGAACTTCAGACTAGGTCAACATTGTTTTCCCTACGTTTGACAAACGTTGATGCAACAAGCGTCATTCGTCTACGTCCAATGGGCTTACTGTCTATATGGAAAGGCATGGAATGACTGGTGTGTGGAGTTATGGTGTGAGAAAGCCAGGAATCGAAGGAAAGTCGAAGTTCTGCTATTTGTCCTCATTAAATCAGGCATTTTCGCAACACACATTGGCATATAAACATTCCTTTATTGTAGGCTACTGTCACATACACATATGTTTCGTTTATATATTCTTTTATTTACCATCGATTGCGAAACAATATTTAAGCTTATATTAATTAAGCTTTCTGTCTGCTTCCTGGAAAAATTACCAGTACTCGCGCCGTTTGATCAGAAAATCCCAAAGGCAGAACAGGCTCATCACGGGATTAAAACCCGGGACCTTTGGCATGAGAGGCCGACGCTCTACCACAGTACCATTGTGTACAACTTTTCGTATGAAGTAGTACCTTGTTAGTCGTATCTTATCGTGGGAGGGTATTGGCACTTTTTTTAACCACAACCCAAATCCAAAATCTTAAGTAAAAGAAAGATTGTGTTACTTACTGTATTATGTCTATCATCTCATCCGGTCCTTTCGTTGTCGGGTAAATCTCTTCTTTTATATGATCTAGTTCAATATTAGTGAACACGCTTGATACGTGGATGTAAGCCTGAATCAAGTAATTTCACTCTATCAGCACCAATGGCAATAATAAGGTTTTTATAAACAATACAGATGTGGACGAGTCAGCTCGAAACGAGTTGTATTCCCCGAAATCAGCATTGTTTGCCTTTTAGTTATCAAAATATTTCAAATAGCTTATTAGATGAAAAGTGGAGTCGCCAGATTATGAACATAAATATTAAGATATTGGGCACTGAAAGAGAAAACAGATATAGATTATAATACACTATATAGCGATAACTATGGAACGCCTTTACTGTCTTAGTATGTTGCATTGTAGTATACGCAGTACATTTTCATGTATACTAGGTACATATTTCAATTGCCGGGGTACATTTTGCATGATATACAGTGCACTTCCTCTTAATGTTGGTTATTTAATAATATGCAGTATAAAAATATGAAAATACAGTAGAATTACCATTGTATGGTATGTGGATAGTGTCAAATGAAATACAAACAACATTATATGCAGTTCAAATGACATATTCAATCAGTGTTACAACACATAAAGTGGTACTTTGATGATACGCAATAGTTTTACCAGTATATGCAGTGCATTTATCATTACGATGATCATACTTTCCGGAAGATTGTCTGATTCCACAGTAACCAAAGCAACCAAAGCAACCAAAGCTGATCATGCAATAAATTTCTTTCACTTCCCAATGGATCACTCAAAAGGTTAGTCAAAATATAAAAAAAAAGCCTTTTAAGAAGAGATGTTGATAAAGAAAAAAGGTTGAAGACGGATATCCGGCGAGACTATCGCAAAAAGGCGAGCTCAAAACGTTTTAGACGTAAAAGACGTTTTAAAGCCGCATTACAGATGAGCGTAGCTAAAGAAAAACAACCCTTAGCGAAATTATGATATATTTAGTAATGACTGAATGTATATTGTTTTATGGTGCATCGACAGCTAAGGTCATTTAGCACGCAATTAAATTTAATTTTTTATGATCCCTGGGTGAACAAACCAGTAATAGGCTAGAAAATGTGCATTGCTCAATAGGCATTCCACCATGACCGAATTGCCGCGACTGGGGATCGAACCAGGGACACCCAGTTTCGAAATCCCCGATGCTAACCACTCGACCATATGATATATTTACTATTTAGATAAACATTTGCCTACTTTCATTTATAAATTAGTGTACGCTATAAATCACACTCTTGTTGAATGTTAATTAATGTGTATGCGGGCAGTGCAAACTAAAATAAGACCATGTCATCCAGTAGCGACGTCCAAATACTTACACTCAGTTTTCTGCATTTCTTTGCTAGGTTAAAGACATTCCTTGATCCCAAAATATTTGCCTCTACTGATTCCCTGTAATCAGTAATAACGAGTTTAAGTATAATGTTACAGTAGCATTAATGGTGTTAATAAACAAACTAGGAATTGAAATAACTGTGTCATTTTCCTTTTTAAACATGAAATGATTCGAACAGTTAGAACTGAAACATGATTTTACTTGCGCAAAGTTCCAAAACTTAAATGACCTTTTTTTTTAAATATTTTTACCAATAGTTGCACTGTAAAGACATAAGACATTTATAATAACCACATATCCTTCTTTCCGTTGCCAAAAACAATCGGAGAGCTGCACGAAAACGTTATTTGTATGCACGTATAAGACAACCTGATGAGCATTTCTGTAAAGTGTGGACAATTGTAGCTTAGTACCAACACAACCTGTCTTTGGTAACGAACACGGGGAGGTGATGCCATTGAAAGAAACGACACCGGTGGTGGTCACAGGATGTCAATGACAGCTCGTATCAATTCAAAGGTCTCTACTCGTAAGCGCAATAAACATATTTGTCATGCCAGATTAGGAAAATGAATACTAACACAAATGTGTGTTAGATCGTACAACATTTTAAATATAATTCAATGGAGAGGCACTGATCGAGTTTCCTCAAAATTACCATCGATATTCATGAATATACCACGCCCACCATATTTGCTTTAATATCAACCAACATAATGTACTTGATTTGTTTTCATGTTTCTCCTTTACCATTTATTTTCTATATATCGTGTATCGAGTACATGTAACAGTTCAAATTTCCATATTTACATTGTTCGTGATAGAAGGTTATGTGATCATGTTATAGTGTTTATTAGAAATTACTAGGTTATGACAATTTGATACTAGATCTTGTTATCACAAATGGTTCATTGTAGTTACGAATCGACCACATACGAGTGCACAGTCACGAGCGTATTTGATGCTTGTGGGGAACCTGCCACGAGGGTGTTGTTCGCTGGTAACTTTTACGAATCAAAACGGATAGCAAGAGACTTGTAGAAAGGTAAAATGATGAGAACTATCACATTGTACCTTAACGCTGGGTTTAACTTTATATTTGCAGCACTGTGAACTATGACGGATACGTCGTCGATCACTTGGGAATAGAGGTCACCCGTCAAACCAATATTGTCTTTGGTGACGTCTCCGTTAAACGGGATAATCTTTCTTGAAAAGTTCGGATCCTTCTCTCGAAGTCCATCGAAAACCTGAATAAAGCGAGAGATTTTTCTAGTTATTTAATAATTTTAAATATTTTCCCCCAGATGAATAAAAAATCTCTCACCCTCGTGAAATATGTTCCTGAGAAATGCTCACGACTCGAATATATAGAAGACACCATTTGTTTCAGCGATATATTGCAAGATAAATCAAAACTAGAAGACGATAAACATAAATGTCATTTCATGAATCTACTTTAAATCGCCCTATATGTTATATTTCCGTTATCTATATGGAAAATGTATTGACTGTCATTACCAATTATCATTGGATCTGTAATTACGTTTTTCGTTTACTATCACACGTTTTTGAAATGTCTAAATTTTCGAGGTTGTGGGCGACAGGGAAACAATCCCCCAACACCAAGATAAATCAAAACTATTTTAATAGTTTGACTTGTAAACGAATTGTAACAAACAAATATGATCTTTGTTAGATTTTTGTTACAATTCGACACTTGCAACAGATAAATCGTAATCATGCATAGACGTTTGTTCTGTTGGGATGTAAGCCGTTTTCAACATTATACTAGTTATATCACGGCGACAGTTCACTTATTCATGATCCCCGGGTAAACAAACCAGTACTAGGCTAGGAAATGTGCATTGTCCAAGGCTTCTACGCCTTGACCATCGTGTCTTGGGATCGAACCCTTGACGCCCGATATCAAATCCCCGACGCTAACCACTGTTTGTATAAAACCAATATAAAATTTGTTTAATTTAGTGATATGTTTATACATATCCAACTGGACTAAATTATACATGCACTGGCGTTATCGTCTAAAAATCAACCTCATTCCAATTGGCATCAGTTACATATTACCTTTTCCCACATTCAACACATCTACACTACAGCTAAAGAAGGCAAAACAGACCCGCCTCCTGATAGAGGGTCACACAAGGAACATTTCTACAAAAAAAATGAAAATAGGCTTAATGTTTTCGGATAAGAGGGTTTTTAAATGTTTCACTGTGTTATATAAGGCAAAACAGCCCTGATCAGCTCTGGCGGCCATGTTTTTCGATCAATCAACGTGTCTTGAAAATCTGATAGAATGTCACCGAGGAAAATTTCTACAAATTGATTTGCATATTGGTCAGTTAGTTTCGCAGGAGGATAACAGGCTGAAAACATTTGCAAAAGGGTCACCGAGGATAATTTCTACAAAAGAAGTCGTTTGAAGTAAAAGTCTGGCTTTAAACATTATTCAGTAATGCCCGCATTTCAAGCTAAGCGCAATCTGACAAATACCTTCTCTGTTCGCTATCTAGACACACACGTATCATCGAATCTTCTGAAGAAGATCAATTACCAAAAATCTGACGATGTGTTGCTTGCTTAATTGGCCGCTTTAAACAGTTCTTCAGTTATATCACGGCGTTACCAGTACTACTGGTCAATTTATCCTGACACCATCCAGTCACTCAGTCGTCATACTAAGCCCGCAACCAAAGTACTATTTTTAAAGTCTTTTTTATATGAAATAAGATTGTTCACGATTTTGCCAATATGTTTTCAATGTCGTCTGCTGCAGATTAAATTGTCCATTGATGAAAATACCTAAGTTAATGAACCAGTCAAAAATGATGGATGAATATATAATAACCAATCTTTACTACTGGCTGCGGCTGCGGAAATGAGGCTTTTAGGGTCCCAAATATACTGCTTACCTCTCTCGGGTGCTTCCTCCCTCCAGTCATTTCTATTTGTGATGCTTACCTCCCTTGGGTGCTTCCTTCCTCCACTAATTTCTATTTGGGATGCTTACCTCCCTTGGGTGCTTCCCTCATCCACTCATTTCTATAAGGGATGCTTACCTCCCTCGGGTGCTTCCTCCCTCCACTCATTTCTATATGGGATGCTTACCTCCCTTGGGTGCTTCCTTCCTCCACTCATTTCTATTTGGGATGCTTACCTCCCTTGGGTGCTTCCCTCCTCCACTCATTTCTAGCTGGGATGCTTACCTCCCTTGGGTACTCCCCTCTCATTTCTATTTGGGATGCTTACCTTCCTTGTGTGCTTCCCTCCCCCACTCATTTCTATTTTGGGTGCTTATGCTAAAGGGTATTATAACCAATCTATACTACTGAAATCATTCCCTACGACTGGAGTCATAATGAACAAGAAAAATCTGTAATAAAGATAAACGGCGATCAATGTGAGAATACACTATTAATGGAACATGAGCATTTTATTTGACTTAAATATCAGAAAAGTTTTGTTAATACTCAAAACAATCAGTAATTAATTGTCCATGAATTATAAAATTTGCCCAATAATGTTGCATATCTAAGAATTATAAGCGGTATAGAGGTAATGATTGCTGAAATAGAAAATCCACAGGAGGCGAACATTGTTTGTCCGGGTTAGCTTGCGCGGCATGCTTGGGCTGTTCAGGGTCGGATACTTTACGTAGAGTCCACAATGTTGGTTTTCTCGCGGGACGGGCTCAAATGTCTCATTGCATGAGTCATGTCATGCATATTATAAATTTGGTGGCTGGCTCTTGCTTTACGACCCAACTCATTTCATACATCCTCATTTGGTTTTGAGATCAAGAGAAATTACCGGCCATGGGACAAAGTTGTTCCTTGCCAGAAACTGAGTGGTGAACCTTGTAACATGATGGCGTGCATTATCATTGCTGTAGTATAACACAAGGGATAATACATTCATGAGGCGTTCCGCAAGAAAACCAACATTGTAGAAAAGTATCGACAAGATCAGCTTAAGCATGCCGCGCAGGCTAACTTTGACAGACACATTTCGCCTCTCGTGGATTTAACATTTGGTACCAGGGCGATATAGTAATTATTTAAGGAATCATTACTCTATCGTCCTGATA
>JAUELF010260139.1:1205-11399 GCA_031471495.1 Clinocardium nuttallii | reverse complement strand
GAGAGAGAGAGAGAGAGAGAGCGAGAGAGAGAGAGAGAGAGAGAGAGAGAGAGAGAGAGAGAGAGAGAGAGAGCTATTAATGCGTGCATGTTGATTCATTGGGGTTAAGCGCCATTTAAAAAAACTCACAAACAGTCATATTACCTATACTCGTGTGTTTTCTGACTTTCTCACACATGTACTCCACAAAACATTCTTTCAAAGCAACTAGCTGCTATTCGGCATAAACCGTTTGCAAATTAGTGGAAAACGAGTGACACTTGTCGTAATGACTTTTGCCAAACGTCGGAAAGAATATTGCCCGAGCTGGGAGTCGAAATCATAACCCCTGGATTTGAAGCCCGCGGTGCTATACTGAATATTGAAAATACCGATCTATAATTACACATGCTGATGGGAGAGACTCTATCAATCCACATGTTTCTATATCAAAACAATGTAACGACAGTTCTGATGGTAAAACTATTTACGTACAACATCAGTTCTAAAACATGTTTATAAATAAAGTAATGCCCCCTTTTGTATTTTATACTACTTTGACTTCCAAAATGTAAAACTCGTCTTTAAGAAGTAAAATACAAAACTATTGTGCATGAATTATTTCTAAAATAATGTACTTCTGATTCATAGCTTAAACACTTTTGCTGCCAAAGGTGCTCGTAATTTTTATCAAATATCCTGTTTGAATTGTCCAGTTTTCAACATGGGCGATTCGAAATTTGAAATTTGGCAGTGATAGAGTTAAAACAAAATCAAACGCAATTAATCCGACGCGCCTATCATCAATATAAGAACTATTCAGATATTCATATTCTTACAAGACAGTTTCACCAATCACATGACAGCCTGGTTCGATACAGGCTTAACGTCCTAGTTAGACGATTTTTGACGCCTCTAGAGCAGATGATCTTTGAATTAATTGTGGTAAAGGAAGAAAATTCTCAAAATTAGCAAATTGTACTACTTTTGCGACAGTGTTTACAACTATTTCCGTTCAAAACACTTTCATGTTTAGTGGTTTACCATTTGTTTGCTTAGAAGCTTTCAAAGTCGACTGCTACAGACTTGTTGTTTGTGTGAAAGGGTTTAAACTATAATTCTGATCCACAGACACGTAAGACCGCACAGATGGTTCACAGGCAGATTGTAACAATTTGGAAGATGTAAATCACCATATCCTCTAAGAGTTCTTAAGATTGAGATATACCTGTCATCTCATAAGTTTCTAGCAAACGTTATGTGATCGACCGACTACATGGCAAGGTACTATTAAAATCAAACACATATTGAACAAATTAATGTTAAATATAATGCTGATTTCAATATATGCCATTTTTGCTAGGCGGAGGGAGTGGGGCAATTTATAATAGGGGGAGGGGTGAGGCAACATATACGCCTATTCATGACGCTTTTCTGACCTTCTCTCACGCCATTTCCAAATAAAAGTTAATAAGTGTAATCCATATGCACACACATGTGCAAGCTTAAATATTTGTAAACATTGGCGATGAAAAGATATAGGAAGACAAACCGCAGTGATTGTCGGTGTAACATCTGCATAACGTATAGCTATAGAAATAGACGCTAAATTAACACACACATATAATCTCCATTTATCGGATAAATAACGTATTATAGTCGTCAACTTTTAAAGAATATACGGAACAATACTTTAATTATTATCTCGAACATTTGAGGCATTATTTTGATACCAGTAATGTTAGACATGTCTTATAACAATCGGTGACTAACTGAAAGAAGTATCGAACCTGATCGGTATGCAGACCCGCGGAAACCGGCTCCATAGATTGTCTTGAAATCTTTGGCAAATGGTCGACGAATATGTGTTCTATTGTTTTAAAAAGAATCGGTCCGGCGATTTTGAATAAGTTGGAAATGATCCAATTTCTCAAACACGACGTTATTTCAAAGGTATGATTCCACCTTAATGTGTATCTACACTGATTTCCCGGAGCATGGCTTAAATGTATCAGTTATCAAGTTGGTCTGGATTTCAATAATTCTGTGATTTCCTGGAAACAAATTTAATAACACGCGTTCCCCAAGACGCAGACATTTTATACAGACACTGTCACGGTTTAATAACAGTCCACCACACTTATAAAGAGAACTGCAACCATTATTCTGATATACCGATAGACAGGTGACGGTTCATTCACTATATTGAAATAGTTTATGGGCCACGTTGAACGAAACGTCGGTATGTGGGATGTTGCGTAATGCGGAGATCCAGACTAATCTGGCTCAAAAACTATAAAGCTAAATTGTCCTAAGAAATTGTGCTACAATTATTTCTTTCTCAAAATTTACCAATGGAAAGTATTATTTGGAGCATAGAGTTAATTTCTGAGCACGCAGAATGTTTTTAGAATTTCATAGTAGTTTCGGACCCTTTGCTTTGAACCAGTCTGATCGAGAGGTTGAATGTTCGCAAACAGATTACACTAGCACAATGGAAGCCTTTATCACGATTATACTTTGTTATCGTTACTATCGCTTATGTCAATATCCCGGACTGTTAGAGTTGGTGTGACATGTTTCTACGGTGTTCGTATCTGTAGAGTATTGAACGTTTCTCACGTTCTACTCTTGACGTATGGCTATCGCCAATAAAGCCAATAAAGGCAAGGGTCTTGCAAAGGTTCAATATTTATCAGAGTTCTATTCGAACTTACTGTACGTGTATTGCTCACAATTAAATGTCTGTAAGGTAATTGCACCAGGCCTCTTAATGTACATAAAAAAACAAAATGGAAGGATACTATCGGGGAATTTCACAAGCACATCCGCACAATTGAAATTAAAAACGTATACATACACATATCTTTATCGGAAATCTCCGTATTTACGAGTTCAATCATCACACGTCATATACGGTAATAATATAACTTTATCTCATCATTTTTTCTAAAACGGAATGGGAAATATAAATAAAGGTATACCTGTCAATCTGACAGGTGCGCGCGTATTGCCAATTTCAATAACATGTCAATGAAAGCATATGCATGTGGGTAATATTTGCTTAGTTCTGCTTCTACAGTATCCATGTCCTAAGTCTCGTACCGCCAACGTTACGCATTAGGCCAAGCATTCACACCCGTGAATGTTTATAACAAAGCAATCCGAGACAATAACGCGATAGATAAGTAGTTTGTTTTGTCAATATACGATCGGATATTGTCTCTGTAAGAACGACTCCAGGGCAAGTGTTGTAGTAGGGTCAGGGACATCGCATGCTATTGTTAAGGACCGCCTTCTCAGAACACGGACGCCTTTGGACAATTGTAATTACAATGTTGATCATATTCAATAAATGACCAATTGTGAATAGAATGTTGAATATAACTCGGTTTTTTCACACTTATAATTAAAATGTTGATCACATGCAATATATGTACAATTTTAATTAGAATGTTGATTATAATGAAATAGATATACAATTGTATTTAGAATGTTGATTAAATTAAGTATATATACAATTTTAATTAGAATGATGATCACATTCAACATATGTACAAATTAAAATTAAAATGTTGGTTCAGCGTTGAAATCACTTTTTGTTTCAAAGAAATTCTTGTTTTTCAATAAATGCGTTAAAAAGTTTTAAAAGTCTGCTTTTTTAAGGCGCAAAATACCGCCTTTATCCAGGAAATTGAAAACCTACAGAAATTCATGTAATTCAATATTATTTAACTTTGTTCCTCCCTTAATCGAATTACTTGTTGGGTTGTTTTTCTTTTTCAAAAGGGAATCCGCCGTGGTCGAGTGGTTAGTGCGAATCCCCAGTCGCAGCATGACTGTCCTGTTCAGTTTTGATCCGGCTCTGCAATTGTCGTCAATTGGTCAAATAATCAAAGAAACTTGGATACTAAGCAGGAATGCCCTGGCAAGTCATTGAACACACGCGTAAGAATAACGTCAGGTTTTTTATTCTCGCAAAGTACTACGTTAATATCTTCTTCAATCGCCTCCCTTGTGTACTACATGTAGTAGCGTTAACCACGATTGCGCGAGGTCGCGGGTTGGTAGTAATGGCCACCGTCTTGGCGCTCAGGGTTGCGGCACTGGTAACTTACTCAGGTAACGCCGTGATATAACTAAACAATTGTAGAAGGCGCCGTAAACGATCAAACAATAACAACGTACGGGTTTGTCCTCACGTAGTAATACGCTCATATCTTCTGGAAACAGCAATAATAATCATGTATTTACCAACACATGAATCATGCAATGCACTTGTCCTTATGTAATAATATATTTCTCGTGTTTATCTAAATGTGCGGCGATCATGGTGCTGGCTAAGGCACGTTTCCCGACTCAGTACTGGTTTGTTTAGACAGGGATCTAAGTAAACTGCCGCCGTTGTTTAACTATTATATTGCTGAAAACGGCATAAATACGCAAAACAGAACTAATGTGATATAAATGTTGCATAAAAGAAACAGAAAGTAAACTGACATGTTTATGTTTTCATCCTGCGCCAGTTTTATTAACACGGACAATACTTACTTTTTTATGACAGATGATAGTTAGATAGATCTTTTTTTAACAAGCAAATAAGTACATATTCATGTAAACATATGTATAATAATAATACATATGCAATACAAAGGATCAGGTATCAACAGTCCTGTATTAATTATAGTCTTTAAGTCACGTGATACTTGGACAGCTTTTGATCCATATACCGTATCATACCAAACATAAAAATAACATAAACAAGAAAGAGAAATAACAGTTCTTACACATTTTAGCGTAAACAGAATGCACTTTTCAACAAATTTGCTAGCTGGATGAGTTATTTTCTATTTTTTGTTGTACCAATTATTGTACTGATATCATAATAGCTATTGTCGAATGGATATGTAATGAAATGAAATTCCTCTCCTACATCTCCTACCTGCATTGCATTAAAGGCAGATACGTTATTTTCTTGGCACTTTCTGACGATCAAATCTACACGACTGTATCCTCGAATAATGTGTAGATGTTTGTATTCTTCAGATTAAAATACGTAAATCAAACGGTAGTATATCAAAAATGTGTTCATATTCAAATGTGTCTTATACATGTTGATACGGCTGCAAAAAGATGCTTTAAAATCAAACAGGCGCTTGCCTTACTATTTACTGATTATGGATTTTCCCATACGCTTGCACAACCAGGATCATTTATCATTTATTCAATTTTTACAACCCAATATTAAGAGCCATCCTAGGAATGTGTTAACATATCTATTGATAAAAGGGGATACCGTCCAAGATCTGCATAAACACTTGCATTGCATGTAGTTTTTCATTAAGTATTATTTTACATAATTTCATATGTATTCTTTCTATCTGTTTGGATTTAATAACTCCCCAAATTTCCGCTGCATAATATAGAAACACAAAAAGAGTCGAACAACTGACAAAGTAATTTTGGGTTTAGATTCAATCTACGGCATTTCATCAGTAATACGTTTAAAGCTTTAAATGATTTTTCTACAACTTTTTCTGTATTTCTACTAAAATTCCCAGTTTAAGCAAAGACTGTTCCTAAGTGATTAAATTATCAACATTTTCAAGATCACAATTAGAAATGCTCGTTAGATAACATTTTGACTCCTTTGCAAAATTCCTTCTGATCCCCACTTCTGGCAAAACTCATATAAGTTGTGTAAACTGTAATGTAAATCTGTTGGAGAATTGCCACACATATTCATATCGTATGCAAACAACAATAGACAAACCAAGACATCATCTTTATTCATACCTGATTTCAAATCATCTTGTAAATATAGTTCTTAAGCCACCCTGACACTTGCACGAACTTTGTCCCTGCAATGCCACGCAATGCGTCGTGCGCATTAAAATTGTCGATGTAAGTCTTTTTGAACGAGCGTGAGGAGTGTGTGAAGAGTGCGGGGGTGCGGGCCATGTCGTAGAGAGAATTTTGAAATTTTCAAAAATTCGTTCACGCATCAATTTTCGTACCATGTGCACACTCGCGTAAACCATGCGTAAACACTGCGCGAACACTGTCGACATTGTGTGTCAATGCGTGTCAGTGCGTGAACAATGCGCGAACTCGGTGCGAATACTGCCGACGGTGTGTGTTAATGCGTGTAATCGTCCACAGCGGGCCGAGGTGGCACGCTATATTATGTGTGAAACTACACGCTATATATATAACGTGACGCCAAGCGCGTCAAAGCGTGACCAAATATTGCGCCAGATGACTTCACGTGTGCGCGAAATAGCCGGGACACTGCGTTGTGATGCGGAAAGACAGCAGGATGTATGCGTGTAGTGCGTCACACTGTGGGTCAGGCCAGTATTCCATTGTTCCGTAATCTAATGCCCGTGTCCGCACCCGTGTAAGCGTCCGTCCCCGGGCGTCCGTGGGTAGATATTCAATTCACCCGTCAAACATTTCGTATTTTACTAGCGTCAGGTTTATCATAGAGTAGCTTATTAACTTTGAGTAACGAAGCCCGAAAATAATATATAAGCAGCTGACCTTTGCATACAAACAAAACACTGAAATACGAATATCAGTGAAAAAAGTAAGGTAATCAAATGTTTAAATCATTAAACGGGCATCATTTGTGGAATAATGCATTCTAAGGGCAAAGATGTACAAGTTACAGTGTTGTTAGTATATTAAAGTGCAACCGCATACATTTTCAATACAAATGATATCATGTATCAAGTCCGAACGGATACCGTTGTATCCCTGGCAGAGTCAATATTCGATTTGCCTGTATTTTTCGGGTACGCAAATGTATCGCTAGATACTGGCACTTGTTGTTGGGGGAATGCTTGTGATTGTGCCTGAGGGTTGTGATGGAGGTGGAGTTGCTCCGATCGAAGCCTTCTTTTTTCGCTGGTCAGCTCTTTGTGCTTGAACTGTAACTGTTGCGTAATTTTCTTCAGGAATATGCTTGTAATTTACAAAGGGAAATAATTACATACATGTAAGTGAAACATTTATATGCCCCTTGTTATGGTATATGTAAGTCACCATATGACCTCAAGTTGATCTTTACAGAGACTTAATGTCCTCAGATATCATTTCCATACTTCTTATGTTACTGACATGCAGAAACGACCAGATACAATACGGCAGAGGTATCAATTGTAAATTATATCCATTTGCAAAAATGTCAGTGTACTGTATCTTTACGCCAATATACAATACGGCAGAGGTAGAGGATGAGCTTCAGATTGTGTTCATTACAAATCAACTCGAAAATTGTTTTGAAAATATGTTGTTGTATAAGACAACATCTAAATCATTTGTGAAGAAATACATTAGAAAGAGCATTCACTGCTAGCAAATAACTTACAATTTGCATATTTAGATTACCATCCTTCTCACACTAGACAAATTACCTCATTTGATCAATACACATATCCGAAGTGTTTTCCCGCTAAAACTACCTTTAAATCCCTGATTGTATTGTGTTGTATGTTTAATATCAATATGAGATATGGACTACGAGCGTGTTTATAGTAAATAACATATTCGTCTATCGTGCATGATCAATGGACAGTTGAAACGATGACATGACCAAAATAAACAAAGACAGATTCATCGGAATACAATTCACAACTAATTAAACTGAACATTCCCTTACATATTGTCCGTTTTATTGATATACTGCGGGGCAAACGTCTGTAATATGTGTCTGAAGATCCTTATAGAGATACAACCGGCATAGACTGAAGTTTCTATTGTAATACCTTTATTTCCATTTGTACTTGTTTATCATCACATACATGAGGATTAAATACGCACTCCGAAATGGGCATTTTAGCACCAGGAGCTTCCAACGTTATAAAGATATGAAATGTCAAACAAATAAACTTTTACTGTATCTATCTGATCAACTGCCGGTTGCAAGACAAAATACTTTCTGACAAAAATCGGCTAGGTAATTCGTAAAGGGAGACTACACCCTGAATTGGTTTAAACATCTATTACATATGTCAAATTCGAAATACATAAACAATAATAAGCATGAATAACCCTTTGTATTTTTGACGTAATTTATATAGGAACAACGTAACCGTTTCTGTGTTCAACGATATGCATACGAATTGCATATGCTTTTCTTGTCAACCTAAAAAATGAACGTAAGATAAAAACTAATGGAGGGAATCTAAATATGAGAGTAAATAAGCCAAGATGGTCAAGAAATTGGTCATTGGCGGTAAATGGCATTATAGTGTTACAGGATTTAAAAAGAGCGGGTGACTACTGTAACCCTAATTACAGTGTTAAAGGATCTAAAATGAATGGGTGACTACTGTAAATGAAGGAGACACACAGTTTAGTCAGATTACTCTGTGAAACGTTATATATCTGATTATGGGAATGTTTTGTTATCATATTGTCGTTGAATCCCATGGTATTCGTTGACCCTGCAACGAACTTTATTCAGACATGGACATCGAACTGTTTTTTGTTAATGTGAATTCTCTTCGATAATTTTGCTTGTTTAGTTCGACATGATATGAATACGAAAATAAGTTCGATCATTTTGAAATCGACTAATCGACTTAAATGCTGTGCCATTTAACTTCAAATTGTTTGAGACATACATATTGTTACATAAACCTTGTTATTCAGTTACCTCCATCATATGTTTGGTTTCAATTTGAAAATCTATACGAATATTTTCGCCATTCTTAAGAAAATCAGTTTGTCCGACATTATTCGGACATTTGTCAACATCGATGTCGATTGTTATCCAAATCAGGGTCAGAAGGAAAGACCGAAATAAAAACAAGTGTAATGAACTCAACACGTGGGTTTAAATTTCATAGTTCGCTATAAACAGTTAACCCGATAGAGTCTCCATTAGACAGAATACAACAGACGGGAAGAACATAAAACGAATTTATGACAATTCCGACTTAGCCTAGCACTCTTATCGCAATGTTCGTCACGTCTGCGGTAATAAATCCTTTTCCTCGGGATAAATTGATATCTTTGCAACGGAGGATGGTGGATTGTAGATTATGAAAGACGCAGTATTAGAAAGATGAACTAACGGTGAGAGAAAGGTCCGAATAATTGATCATATTTGTCGTATCTGCTTCACAACTCACTTATGCCCCAAAGCACATTGGTCTTTTTTTTAAGAAACATTTATTAATATATTATTTGGTATTTTATGCCGCTTTAAATAGTAATATCACGGCGTTCCTGGGTAATTTACAGTTACTACTGGTCCATTTATACTGAAACAAGCCAGTCAGTCGTAATGTTAACCCCGCAACCCTGAACGCAAAGCAGGTTTTTTCTTTTGTATAAACATACCACGAACGTTGATCATGGGTATTTGAGGACATGCTTGCAGTATACACCAATGGTGTTTTTGAGATACATACGTTCCTACAATGTTAACTGATTGCCGATTGAGGAGCAACTTAAAATAAAACAGAAATACAAATTACAGACTGACTGTACAGAGATAAATTGTTAAGCCGAGAAAGTAGATTGTAAGAAGACTTAATAGGATCTAGTTGCTCTGAAATACTGTACTACTCTATAGGTTTCCATGACATTGCTTACAAAGAAGGGTCATCTTAACCTGTGTTCATGACATTTAAAACATAAAACTATACATATGTTTTGGGGATTTTAAGAATGTAGTTTTTTTAATTGTAGTTTTGTTCTTTGGTCCGTTATGTTATGCTTGAGTTGACTTTAAACGCCTAATTGACATCAGATATTAATTTCTAAGATTTCCTAAAGAAAATAAAAGCAAATGTTATCATTAAATAAACATATATGTTACATTACACTTATTAATAGTCAATTGCTGTCGTTAACATTCGACATTTTTTAAATTTTTGTGAAGATGGACATTCAACACAATGAATAAGTTATCAAATGTGATTTAAAATGTTCGGTCAAGATAGCGCAATCAGTTAGGGCATTAAGTTGATTATTCGAGGTTCGATTCTTATAAACATGTTTGGTTTAAACTTTATTTACATTTCATAATCTATAGTTTAAGAAAACTAAATTGATTCAAAACATAATTTATTTTCTGTTATCCCTAATTTTGTGTATTGTACATCGGCGTTCCAATACTCTCGTAGTACAATACAAAACACGATATCGCTACTGCAACATAATATGAGCTGTCCCGCGAGAAAACCAACATTATTGCATCTG